>JBBPDA010000021.1:16079846-16102976 GCA_037974385.1 Arnoldichthys spilopterus | reverse complement strand
GTAGGGCCCAGGCCGGGACTTGAACCTGCGACTTTTAGGTTCCCAGAGCAACATCCGAACAACAATATATATAGATATATATATATATATTTTTTTTTTATATATGTTTAGATATTACATGTAAATGTGTTAATTTATGTTTATATCGTCATATTTGAGATAATGCCTACATATAAAGGTCATATACTTGAACGAAACCACACAGAAAAGATTTTTTCAATCAATTAATTAACAAAAACATCAATAAAGAGAAAGTAAGTACACATTTGGCCTGAGGAGCTAATATTTTCCCCTTTACCAGAAATAATTTCTTGTAGGCTTTCGTATAAATGTCCACCAGTTTCTGACATTAACCTTCTGATATTTTTTTACCCCTCTTCCATGCAAAATTCCTTTAACTGTGTTAAAGATGTTTGGGGGTTATCCCATATATTTATATATGATATAAATTGTCTTTTTTGGAAAGGAAAAATTGTCCAATACATTATTTTCATGTTTCTTGAAATCAAAACAAATTCAAATGATCAGTCCAAACTCAAACCTGTTTGTACAGAATGCAAAAATAAGCCATTGCATAACTTTATATGTTAATTGCACAAAAACATTTGTACACTAATTACAAACATTTGCTTACATAAGAAAATTATTAAGCCAAACAGCATAACACTAGACTAAAGGTTAAATATCCACATATGTCTTTGCCCTTATACATTCTTCTTATACTTATTCCTGTGCTCAATTAGGCTTGAACAAAGAGTTAAGCAACACAAGGAGCTAATATTAAGTAAGTCCAGATGAAAACACCGCTGTAGTTTTAATGAGGAACATGGGGGCCAACCTTTTGTTTTGGACTCTTATGGCAATGGCTGCACAAGGTCAGGAACTATGCATTTTAAATGAAAAAAAACTCATAAAGTGTACTAAAAGAAAAGAGTCATAAAGGGGCAGGGACCTCTCTATAACACTAAATAATCATGAATTCTTGGGGAAAAGTACTGTGAGGGAGTTACCTGTGCATACAGAGAGACACTAAGTCGAATTCATATTCAGGTATAAGTGAAAGTACTTCAAAATAAATATATATTTTGAATTTTCTTTTTTTACATTAGTTTTCTTAATATTATATTTTCACCCTTACATGTTGGGTAACATTTACTGCATATATGGTGTGAATCTGTGATAGTATGCCTATTGCTTGGTATTGCTGTACAGTCGCACAAGCAGGTGAGAGAAAAACAAACGACCCGTCATTTCCTATGATTTGTAACTGTGATTTAGTGGCATTTTAAGAATTTCTACTTTTTTGCTAATAAAGTATGCTGTTATGAGGTGGAAATTTCAATAACAAATTCCTCTAAACAATCCTAGACAGAGGGTCCTTAGCTTCTGCTCTCAGACTTTTCTTCCTTTTCCATTGTATTCCCGTTCATGAAAAATTTCTTTGTAAATATATAACATTAGTTCATATTTTAAGATAATGGGTGATACAAACATTAATCAGCCATGACATTAAAACCACTTCCCTAATATTGTGTAAGTCCCCACCAAAACAGCCCTGACCCATTGACTCAACACCTCTGAAGGTGTGCTGCACTATCAGGCACCAAGACTTTAGCTGAACTCTTTGACATGTTACTCTAACCATTCCTGAACAGTTTTTGCAGTGTGGCAGAGCACATTATCCTGCTCAGAGTCCTTAGAGTGAAAGTGATTCTTTTTCATTGTGAACATACCCTATCACACAATGTGCACCACAAAGACATGTAACTTCTGCATTTAACCCATCCACATGTGGAGCAACAGGCAGCTATCAACAGCGCACAGAGGGCAGTGTAGCAGAATTGTATCTTGCTCTAGTGTACCTCAATGGCTCATGGGCCGAAACTTGAACTTGCGACTCTTTGATTACAAGGGCAGTTCCCTAACCAGTGGGCTACCATGTGTCATTAGGGAATATAATTTACATGAAAAAGTGTACTCAATTTCATTTTATTTCACTTTGCTCAAATTTGACACGTCTGACTGAAACCCCAGCCAACACTGTCTCCTATTGGCTGACAACTCTGTCAAACTTTTTTTAAACCAAAAACTAAAAACTGTAATTCTAAAGCTTAAATGTTCTTGTAAAAAGGTCCTAAAAGGTGCATCCTATTTACCACACTTAAGCAACACATTGCTCACTGGAGTAAAAAGTATGTTTATGTCTGTGAAAGTAACAAGTAAATTAAGTCCAGGAAATGAAGTACAAGTTGAGTAAAAGTATTTTCCACACCTGCATCCTTGCACTAACTAGTATAGATATTATATATCTTGATGTCTTTGGGAGTGTACAGAAAAGCATGAGGGATGAACCATTAAGAGTGAAGTCCAAGTTCCTCCAGTAACACAACTATTACAACATCGACAGCACATGGGCATTACTAAATCTCTTTTTACACCATATAAAAGTAATTCTTCCCATTCTCTCTTCAACGCCCTTACCATAAACTCACTTTCATTACACAGCGTAGAAACAGGGCTGCTTTGCTGTCCCTATTAGACTTCACTGTGTGAATCGCAGCCCCACTTGACCCCAGTAAACCCCAGTATTTGTTGGCCTTTTTCACAGAATGGTCCAGCAGTTTGTTTCGAGGCCAAAGGCCCCAGCTACTCCCTTGTCCTCTCGTGCGTTCTGTTCTTTCCTCTTAACAAGGTTAGACTTAAATGCTGTGCTGGGCACTACACACACACACACACACACACACAAACACGCTAATCCCTCACATCAGGAGGACTGGCCGAGAGAATGGAGCACAGTGGTCCTCCATTCCCTAGGTTTGCCCCTCTCATCTGGGAGAGCATCAGGGGTTCCGTTCCGACCGTCCGGTCTGGCCGGTCTTGGATACCCCGGTCCACCTCCAATCCCCCCCTTTCATTATCACACACAGCAGGCGGGTCAGGAACAGAGCATACTGCACATTCACACACGTCTACACACACCCAGGGGTTATATATGAACAATTGCACACACCCATTCATGTACACGACTGACCCAGAAATAACTTGATGTCTCTGGGATGGTAATTTTACTGGAAAACTGAAAAAAAATTTTTATTTTAATAGAATTTAAAGGAACTGTTCCGTGAAAAATCATGTGGGGATGCACCACATTCTTCGTTACTTTACAGCTGAAGTTAGGCTAACATTGCTGACTAACACTAGAAGTCACCCAAATATTTTCCATTAATACATTCTTAAAAACTCTCAGATCACTCAAACCATACCCAGGTTTTTATTTGCATGGCAAAGACTTATCAATGTGGTTTAGGACCATGTAGCTGTAATCATGCAGCTGAATACGGATGCCATTTTAGACAACAGGTGTTGTGAATTTTGATGTTCCTTCATGTCATGCAGGCATATGCACACTTTACTCTGTGTTAGGGATTTCTAGTATTCGTACATAGCAACAACAGAATTTGCAACTACAGTGATCAGCCATAATATTAACACCACTAAGAGGCGAAGTGGATAACATTGACTTTCGAGTTATTTCATTACAATGGCACCTGTGGGATATATTAGGCAGGAAGTGAACAGTAAGTCCTTGAAGTTGATGTGCTGGAAGCAAAAAAAAAATGAGTGAGTGTAAGGAAACTGAGCCAACTTTGAAAAGGGCCTTAATGTGATGGCTAGACAAGTCAGAGCACCTCCAAAAGAAAAAGGTCTTGTGGAGTGTTCTAGGTATGCAGTAGTTAGTATCTACCAAAAGTGATCCAAGGAAGGATGGCTGGTGAATTGGTGTCATGGTCATGGGCACCCAAATCTCACTGATGCATGTGGGGAATGAAGGCTAGCTTGTCTGGTCTGATCCCAAAGAGGAGCTTCTGTTGCACGAAATGGTAAAGCTGGTTATGGCAGAAAGGTGTCAGAACAGACAGTGCACCATGGTCAGAGCTGAGTCAGCTGTATGAGGGGGACATAAACAACATTATGTTGGTGGTATGTGCCATGTAAGCAAAAGAGAGTCCGATTCTGTGGGGAATCAAAATTTGTGACAACACCTCTTGTCTAAAATGAAATTCTCAACATTCAGTTAAACAGCAGTGTTACTAGTGTTTTTAAAGCTCACAGTACGTTGTACAATGTACTAAACCACCTAGGTTTAGGGTAAGAGAATTAACAGTTTATTTATAGAAATGATTGACTTTTTTGATAGCAACGCTGGCCCTATTTGTCATTGTGAAAACACTCAAGTACCACAACGAAATTGGACTTTTGCATTAAACCCATCACATGTTTACACGTGGAGCAGCAGACAGCCATCATCACTGCCCAGGGAGCAGTGTAGCAGGATGGTACCTTGCTCAAAGGTCCCTCAGTAGTGCCTGGGCTGGGACTTTAACCTGTGACCTTCAGGTCCCAACAAAGGTCCTAACCACTAGGCCACTACTGCATGTGTGCCTGTTTTTAGTCTGATTACTGAATTATTTCATTAACCTTACTCAGACTTTTGGTCTACTTTCATTAACCTACTCTATTGGTCCATTTGTCTTAAAATGCTCACGAAATGTGAAGTCATCATTATCAAATGGTGTAAAAACCCAAATACTGGAAACAGAATTGAAATACAAAAATTCAGTCTGATGCTTTATTACTTCATTATTACTAAATATAAAAACAACATAAAAGCACAAAAATAGCACTAACACATCCCATGTCTACACACATAGTTAATAATTAACCTTACAAGACAAACAATACATGCATGCAATATGATGTTAACACACCTGCATCCCCTGACAGATGCTGTGGTGTTAAAGAGCAAAATTAAGTGGAATGATGTTAGTTTTCTTGGACCACAACTTTGTTGACTTGTTTCTGACATGCCCATGGAAGGACTGCGTAACTGACACTTCACAAACACAAATGTTTGACAGTGTGTGAAAAGGGAGTGGAATGCAGGAGTTCCATGATGTGATGTCCCAGAACAACACAGCGGCCCAGTGTGTGTCTCTCCCATTACACCATACACACTACCTCAGCCCACTGTGACAGCACAAGTATACACAGGGAAGCATGAAAGGGTGTGTGTGGTGTGTATGTGTGTAGGTGGAAAGGAGAATGAGTGTGGCATACAATGTGTACCATAAAAGAAGGGAAGCAGTAGTCCCTAAAATCAGCATATTTCCACTGCTGGAACCAGGACAAAGAGGCATAAGGACAATAAACCTTCTAACAGGTCGAGCTCCCATTACTGAGCTACAGTTTTTTCTCGTGGTATTTCCTAGGATAAATTAAATACACTTAATACAACATGTAACTAATGAACATAGTAAGTTAACACGAACTACAGAGTCAAATGAAACAAATAGTTGGCTATTCCTGCCTCAGCTTTAGAGTAAACACCACTGGGCAAAAATGACTGTAGTATTTCCTGCAGTTTTTTTTATAAATTGCATTGTAAAGAAATTACAGAGGTGGTGATAAGCATCAGTGAAGTTATATGTCTTATTAATGGGATGG
Source organism: Arnoldichthys spilopterus (assembly GCA_037974385.1). Taxonomy (NCBI): domain Eukaryota; kingdom Metazoa; phylum Chordata; class Actinopteri; order Characiformes; family Lepidarchidae; genus Arnoldichthys; species Arnoldichthys spilopterus. The sequence goes on along the minus strand of JBBPDA010000021.1, from coordinate 16,097,471 downwards.
AATTGAGAATGAAAAACTGTGGTAAATCCAGCAGGGGTTGGGGGTTGTAGGGCACATATTTTGCTTAATAACCCAGCGAACATTCAGCAGACAAGGCTTAATTAGGGCAGTGGTGGCCTAGTGGTTAGGACCTTGCCCTTGTGAACTGAAGGTTGTAGGTTCAAGTTCTGGCCCGGGGACCACTGAGGTCCCATTATGATGAGGTACCATCCCACTATACTGCTCCCTGGTCACTGCTTGCTGTTCCACGTGTGCACATGTGATGGATTAAATGCACAGGTCACATTTTGTTCTGGTGCTTGAGCGTGTTCAAAATGACAAATAGTCACTTTCACTTAATTGTCATTGAAAGTAGAAAAAGACATCAAAGTGTAGCTGTTAAAAAATGACCAACAGAACATGTTTTTTGGGGGTAAAAAACATGTATTAATGTCAAATTTATTAATTATTGATATTACAGTGCAAAAGTACAAATTTAGCCTCACCAGGGTCAGAACTCTTGATCTCCTATAAATGTTAACACATACTTAAATACTAATATTAAATGTAAATAGTTGACATTCCAGTCAAAACTATTTCATTTTCTTAGGATTTTCTTTCCAACACAGGCAGACTGCATTCTAATTACTCAACATTTTTTTACATTTCTTTGTTCAGTAAAAAAAAAAACTTACATAAGTCAAAATAAAATTGATTTATTAACATAGTTTAGCTCAGGGGATATTCTGCATTTCATCACATTCTTCATCTGTCACATTGTTTTTTCAGTGCAGTTAAAAACAAAAACCTTAATATTCTCACAATACTGGCATTAACCCGAAACAAAGCACTTCAAGCTTAAGGTTTGGAAAGTGTTCGTGAATCCCAGGCCAAGTCATAGTTAATCAATATTTCAGACAAGGCTAAGCAGTGGTCCTAGTGTCTTTGTTATATTTGGGGAAAAAACAATACAGAATTTGACTGATTTTACGTTCTGAAACTTAAAAAGAGCTGACCAAGGCCAGACCAGGGGGAGGCAGCAGAGCGAGACTGAGGGGATGGTTAAGGATAGGAGGACTGATTGCACAGGAAAGAAGGAAGGTTGGAGTGTAGTTGTTGGCTCAAAGCATGTCACAGACTGGCCTACAGTGTGCCAGTGCAAATATTCCCCTACTCTTCCCTTGTGCCTTAAAATCTGCTTTCACATATTGTCCAGACACTCCACATACACATTCACACATTCAGCTGTCGCTTACACAGAGCAGGCCTGGAAAGACACATAGCACAGAGTATGCAAACATATATGCATGCACACACAAGACAAGAGTAAATGAAGGTAGACACACGACTGAACCTACAATGAATAATGTACACATTCCTCTACTTCAGCCAAGGACATTAATAAATACATGTAAATACCGTAGGTGGGGATGCATGAAATGTGCCTGCTGTCTTATATTCATCTGTTTGAGCACTTTAAGGATTAAGCATTTTATGCCTGTTTTAGGCACTAATTGAATACATTCTGTCCATGTGTTATCTACAAAACTGGCATCTGAGTCTAAAAGTGTAATTTCTCTGCATTTTAAAGCTTCACAAAAAGTTGTGTCCGATTACACACTCTGCTCAGTTTTCTAACTTCAGAGCAACTCTGTACAGTTTTGCATTGATTTTCCTTTTATGCCTAAAACAAGGCATAAAAGACATTTTGAGAGACATCCTTTAAAAACATCAAAAGGGTGAGATGAAGTGAAAGACTTTGTTTGTCATTGTGAACATGCTCAAGCACCACAACAAAATGTGACCTCTGCATTTAACCCATCACACGTGCACATGTGGAGCAGCAGGCAGCCATCAACAGAGCCTAGGGAGCAGTGTAGTGGGATGGTACCTTACTTAAGGGTACAGCAGTGGTGCCTGGGCCAGGACTTGAACCTCAGAACTTCAGTTCAGAAGGGCAATGTCCTAAGCACTAGGCCACCACTGCCTACTATAAATCCTGGGTGGGACATAAACCCGCACCACAGTGTGAGTTGACACATACAGTAACACAGTATTACCCACTTATGCTACTGAGAATGCAGGGTAAGATAAGCCTCAACTCCTGAAAGAATGTTTTTAAGTTTATTAGAATAGCACTGTTTAAACTCTCAGGATCAGTTGAATATGCAGGTATAGTCTTTATTATCATTTCACAAACTCTAATTTCTCAGCCAGAAAACAATTATACCCCTATAAAGTACTTGTGCGGAATAACGTAATTTATGAACACCACCATCTCTTCATCACTGAACTTTCATTGTCTATTTTGTCCTGAACTTGACAAATCCACGACCCATCCCTTTTACATCTGGTCTTTACATTTTTTTTCAATAATTCAGCTTATGACTTCAGCTTATGTAGTTATGAGAGTTTTAGGGTTAACTTGTGATTTTCTGAATGTGTAAATCAGAACTGTTAAAAAGAAGTGAATGCTTGGCTGCACAGAAACACAGGCATGTTTTGCGCTGACCTCTACTCCTGACCTCATGAATGCATCTAACACAAACCAGACCACTTCTGCAAAAATCACCCTATTCATTCATTTATCTATGTTTATCTGTCTGTTTCACCCCTCTTTCAGCCTGGCAGGGCTGCACACTGCAGTAGAGAAGTTGCAGAGGTTGCTGAGCGTGGGTTACAGGCTTATGCTGCATTCCAGTTCCAAATCGCAGAATCAACAGGCATGAAATTTGTTTCTCACACGCTTGCATGCACACCCTCCTAATCATAACCTGGACTGACAATTCAATCATGCCTCCCTGCCTTCTCTTCCTCCTCCTCCACTTCTCACTCCCCCTTCCTCCATCCCTCCCCTTGAACTAATTACACGAGCCAGCTCTCCACCTCCTCATTAGCCCTGCTGAAAAACAATTAAAAATGCCAACCGCAATTACAGTAATGGTCGTAAGGGAACTGGTGACCCGGTTAGCAGCTACAACTACCACCCCCACCCCCCCATGTACACATGCATACACTTGTTTTAATACAGTGTCAGGACATGGTGTATAATATGTGTCCTGTACACATACACACACACAAAAACACAAACATATGTACAATTTTACACCTCAAAGTTCTAAAAAGTAACTTTACAAATTGTCAATGTAACCTTGGAACATTTCTATTGGGCCATTCCTCATAAAAGTTTGACACAATGTAAATTTTACACTTCACAAAGGAGATTTTTGTTTGTCAAGTTGGTTTCAAGTTTCTCTTTTTTTTCACTGGTTAGTTGGTTCATTGTATTCTGAAAATGTACAAGTACAAGTGCACATTTGAGGGGAAGGGATCTACAAAGCTGCATAATAGTAAAGCAGTGCAGTGATTAGGCACACAGAGAGAAAGATGAATGTGTACAGTCAGGTAAATGGCTGAATTACAGTAATTGCTGATTGCTGCAATTTGCAGTAAGTCTCGCCAGGACCTGCATTTTAGGCAGGGAAGCAAAAAGCTGGCTAATCTGTCTCCATGGAAGTGAGGAGAAGGCTAGGCCACAAGGGCCCCACTGCAAGGGCCCCCAGCATCGTGTATAGCAGGGGGTCAGGGTGTGGGTGCACCTTGGACACCTGGGGCTTGGGGGTCTGGTGTGTGTGTGTGTGTGTGTGTGTGTGTGTGTGTGTGTGTGTGTTTGTGTGTGTGTGTGTGAAAGGAGAAAGGGCAAGCTAGAGAGAACATGCTTTTGGGAAGGGCCTGCCTGGCCCAAACTCACTGGATTAATGCAGATTGTTTGGGAATGACTTGGAGCTCCAGACCACACAAGAAGAGGGAGGGAATCAGGGACCTCTCAGTAAGATAGAGAGAGCATGCGAGAGAGAGGGAGAAAGTGAAAGAGAGAGAGAGAGAGTTGGTTTTCCCCATATTTCAATACTCACTCTCCCCCTTTTCACCACATTTTTTCTCCTTGTTGTCTCATCTTTTGCTGTTTTTCATCAACCTTGACCTTTGATTTGGGTCTCTTCCTCACAATCTCTGTTTCTCTCCCTCAAGATCACTGTACCACCCGTGCCTTTCCACTCCTGCTGTTATAATCAAACACGAGTCTTTTCTCTTAACCCCTACCTGGAGAGAGAAGGAGACTGAGGCAATTTCAGTGGGAGGTCTGACAGAGAAAGAGAGAGAAAGAGAGAGAGAGCAAGAGAGAGGGGGAAAAGGAGGGCAAATGAAAGGACAAGCAATTAATCACAAAAACACAAGCATGCTTTTACCCACAGACGGTTGAATTAGTGGCGGTTTGCTCTGTTTTCATACGAGAAACGCAGTGTCCAGTATTACATTCCTGCACAGATTACAGGGAGAGCATGCAACTGCATTGTAAAAGCACTCTCAACCTACTGATGAGCCCAGTCAAGCAGAATCAGAATCAAACCACACACAGTTAGATGCATGTAGACCTACATACATATGTGCTGAGGAACAGAGGTTGATGATGAGGTTAGGGTCTGGTGGAGTTTACAACTTAAATACAGTAACATGCAGTACACACAGCTAAGACGACCAAAACATACATTAACAGTATAAGCCTCTTATATACCTCAAATTCGATATATTTATAGGTAAAAAATAGTAATTAAATATGCAACAGATTGAGTGAAATTGTAGCTCCTATGTGCACAGAAATCAGGACGTAGATAGCATCCCTTCTTCTCTTGAGTGAAAATTTAGCCACTATACACTAATACACTATACACTGTGCATACACAGTAAACAGGCTGAAACTTTACAGGATTCACAGGACTGGTTTGGTCCTGGTTCAGATTCTACTTAGCTGACTTATTTTTTTACATTACAGCTTTTATACAATAATAGCAAATCATCCCTAAACACAAAATGAAGGTATGGCGTCCCGCAGGGTTCTGTTCTTGGACCGCTAATATTTCTATACATCTACTACAAATGTTTCCACTGTATAAAGGAATCTGTGAACAAAGCACATGCTTTTACTGACACAGTTGGCTGGATAGAAAAAAAAGGACAAACAAGATCAAGAGAAAGAGAGAAGGATGGGAGGAGAGTGAGAGCAGTGAAGGAAGAGGCCAGCAAGAGACAGACTCCTGAATCTGACACCCACAAAACTGATAACAGATTGAACTCAGCCTGATACTTCCTGATGTGAAATCGCCACTCATTTAAAATAGAGATACAATAATGAAATAAAATAATATGTTTATCAAATAAATAAAGACAAAGAGAAGAAAGGATGTAATCATCAATAGGGCCTACTGAACAGTTTATAGGGGCCAATAGTGAACCTTTGAGCATACATTTGTGATAGGTCGGCTGATAACACACTTTTATTTATTTGTAAATTTTTTGGAAGAAATAATATTCACAATATATCGAGATCGTAATTGGTTGATGTTACATCAGACAGTTGGATCACTTCAGAGCTGGGTCTGGAATTGATGTGTGAATTGAATTTTGTAATATCTTTGAGTAAACTAAATGAAAGTGACTATTTTTCATTGTGAATACACTCGAGCATCACAATAAAATGTGACCTCTGCATTTAACCCATCACACGTGCACATGTGGAGCCAAGGGCAGCGATCAACAGTGCCTGGGGAGCAGTATAGCATGATGGTACCTTGCTCAAGGGTAAGTAGAGTTCCTCCAGCGACCTTCAGTTTACATGAGCAGAGTCCCAGCCACTAAGCCACCGCTGCCCCATTCTTTTTTAAACGTATTAATATGAAACTGCATTTTTTTACAAAAGGTACTTGCTGTATACGAGTATTCTCACACACACACAAATGTTCAATTTTCACATAGAAACAGACCGACTGACAGCAGCTAGCCCCATACGCTCACTGCTAACCACAAGAAGTAATCTTTCTGCTTTCAACAATCCCCTCTTTTTTCCCTTCAACCTTTCTGTGATTTTCATACCAGTGCAATAAACGCAAGGATCTCAGTTTCGTACTCCACCACCAACTTCCCCCTTTGGATGTCATCTGTCGCTCTCTTACTTCCACTTGCAATCATTTACTCTTGCTTTCCCTCCATCTCACTGTGACTCTCCCTCTCTCTCTCTCTCTCTCTCTCTCTCCTTGTCTTAAAGTGGGAGGCTCCACCCTGCCTCACTCCCCCAATCCATTCCTCCATCCTATGCGGCTGCCAAGAATAAGACAGGCTGCCGAGGGGCCCCGGGGCTGTGTGCGAGAGTGTGTGCAAGTGTGTGTGAGAGAGAGAGAGGGAGAGAGAGTGTATGTGTGTGCTCCTCCTGCCTGAGTACTTACCCGACTGAATTCAGCCACTTGGCTGTGTTTGTTTAATATTCAGTCAGCTGTGGGGAGTGGGGTTAGCCACAGCTTATAAAACTCAGGCAGCGTGACCGAGATACCCCCCACTTCCCTCCCTAACCTTCACTGAAACACACACACATACATACACACACACACACACACACAGATACACACACAAAAACACAGAACACATATGCAGACACACACCCCCTGATGCACAGACATGCTATCCTTCACACATGTACACTCACTCATGAGGCTGTCCTTAAAAGCACCAAGGGATACGTAAACATGGTTTACAAACTTAAGAGAGTGAGAGAGAGAGAGTGACAGAAAGAGAGAGAGAGAGAGAGAGAGAGAGAGAGAGAGAGAGAGAGAGACAGATTTCTTCAGATTTAACATTTAATATTACTACTTTAAAAATTATTATTAATTTAAAAAAGGATGTTTGAAAAGTTTTACTATTATTTTTGGGATTACTATTATAAAAATTACATATACAAACTCAGAAGACGTGTAGATTTACTGGTCTTTTTGGACTAAAATGGCTATAACTGCACTGTAGACACTGAAACCCCCACTACTTATCCCCTACCATGGAAAAATAACTGTCAGTGCATGATATCACATAAAAATGTACTGATTTTCATTACATCTTAAGTAATAGTGTAGAAAATTGAAAGCCAAAACCAAAAGCAAAGATTTTAATTTTGTACACATCATAAAACAGCAGCTTCAATTTCACATATAGATGTATTAGAACAAAAAAAAATTCCCAGAAGCAGAAGTCCTCAAAGTTCCAAAATTCCAAAAAATTTACAAAACTCCAGATATTCTTCTAGTCATTTATATTATGAGCAAACTCATCACTGCCAGCTTGTGAGAGAAACAGAGACAGCGTGACAGAGATTGTATGTATGTGGGTATATGTGGCGTGCATGATAGGAGGGAGGTAATCATTTTCCCAGCATTCTCTCCTTTTTTCCCACTGGGTGGAATCCCAGCATGCTCCTCCTCGGCCACGGCTGGCAGACTCCATGGCAACCCTTGAGTCAAAGGTCACGGGGAGAGGTTGCTTTTATCTGCTAATGAGGTTGGTACCTGGGGTTGACACTCTCTCTCTCTCCCTCTCTCTTTCTCTCTCTCTCTCTCTCTCTCTCTCTCTCTGTCTGTCTTTCTCTCTCTCCTGCTTCTTCTTTTTTCTCTGTGCCTCTTCCTCACCATCTCACTCCATTGAAAACAGGGGGTGCCAGTGGAGAGAAAAGAGGAGCACTGACACCAATGCCATCCTTCCTCAGGATGAAGGGATGAGCACAAAAGGAGAACTGGTCTCTCGGAAAGAAAACAAAAGCAGCTGAAATTGCGCGCAGGCCCCTGCGTGTCTACCTCCCCCAGCTAAATGAGTTCTCATGCTAATGAGGCAAAGCCACTTACTCACTTTACAACGCTGATGGCTTGTCAAAGGTCTTCTGTTGAAAAGATAGATGGCACAACTGCTGCTCGTACTGTGAAGTGTTTCACTCTTGTTAATGTGTATTTGAACATTTGCATATTTGTCTTGTCTTATACATACACTGTATGCACCAATCAGCCATAACATTAACAGCACTGACAGGTTGAGTGAATAACATTGGCCATTTAGTTATTTCATTACAATGACACCTGCCAGGGGGTGGGATATATTAAGCAGCAAGTGAACAGTCAGTTCTTGAAAATGGGCTAGCATAAGGATCAGAGCCACTTTGAGGTATGCAGTAGTTAGTACTTACCTAAAATGATCCTGGTCAGTCTATCACAGAGTCATAGGTGCCCAAGGATCAGTGGTGTGGGAAATAAAGGCTAGCCTGTCTAGTCCGATCCCAAAGAGATGTTTTTGCTGCTGACTGTATGTCAGAACATACAGTGCACCCCAGTCAGAGCTGTTTTGGCAACATGAGGGGGACCTACTTAATAATAGGCAGGTGGTGTTAATGTTATGGCTGATCAGTGTGTGTACTACTGGTTGCATGACTAATTTTATGTCTTTTCTCTAAAGGGTTAACAAAAGATGAATTCTAAATTAGGGCTTAAATACGGGCATAATAAACAAATAATCTGATATTATTACGAATTTATTAATAATAAAAAAGAAATAATCATTTTGAACATAAATAGTTGGTTATAGTATGAATAGATTGTGTATAGCTATTTTCACACATGCACTTTTATCCAAGTATTTTAACAGGAACTCGCTCCAAAGACGAAATCTTGATAAAGCTGACATGGTAGTACCTGGGAGAGCTCAAGTGTCAACAGAAGCCAATACATTACAGCTAGACCACAGCTGGCAAAGTGGAATGTTTCCATGAAAATTTAGTTTACATTTTTTTTTCTGAATACCATTTAAAGCCTGCATGTGTGCATGACGCAAACCCCAAACATATCGTTATAGTATCCCGATAACATGCCAGGTTTTATGTGTGAAAAGGGAGAATGGAGAAAAATCTAAAAACTGTTTTTGCTGGCTTATTTATTGAGCTAGAAGGACAGACACCTCCTTGATGGACAGACATTAGACTGAGAGAGCAGGAAGAAAATAGGGTGGTGGTGGTGGTTGGGTGCTAACACTGCATCACATGAAGTAGTGATGAAAATTTACAAGATGTCAAACCAGAAGGAGGAGGAGCCTTAAGCACAATTAAGCACAATTAAGCACATGATTATTATTATTATTATTATTATTGTTGTTATTATTATATTGTATATAATTGTATTTTAATTATTATTTATTTGTATTATTACATCTGAATGCATGAACGTTTTTTATTCATAGTTTCAACATACCTATCCTTTACACCATGTCAAAATTAAAATCCTCCATTAACTTACACTGAAAGTTAAGGATTTTTCTCTACTGAATATATATATACACAGGACATACATATGTATATCCATAAAAATTCTAAACACGCACAACCATACACACTCCCCCCTGTCATGTTCTGCAGTCCTGAGAAAGAAGTCCATTAACTCCTGATTTACCCTGAGCATCAGGCCATCGCTTTTGTGCACTGCTGACAATCTCTGAATGGCTGTCACAATGCTTCGTCCTTCTCTCCCTCCCTCTCTCCTCTCTCTCAGTGTAAGATGAGTGCAGGACTGTGGGCCTTGAAAGAGGAGAAACAGGGAAAATGTATTGAGGGGGTTTCACTGCCATGTGTCAGGGTGGCAGAATCTTTGTCTAGAGGCCAAGCTGTTTGTTTAGCTTTTAACTGAGAATTCTGCCTCACACATCGAATGCACTGATTATACATGCATAGCCTTTTTTCCCTCTTTTTTCTAATATGCACGCTGCATGCTTTATACTGAAATAGTAGTAGTAGTTGTAGTAGTAGTAGTAGTACTAATAGTAGTAGTAGTAGCAGCAGTGGTATTGGTGGTAGTAGTAGTAAGAATAGCAGTAGTAGCAGCTGTAGTAGTAAAAGCAGTAGTAGTAATCCCAGTAGTAGTGGTAGTAGCAGTAGTAATATCAGTAGTAGTAGGCATAGTAGGAGTAGCAGCAGTGGAAAAAGCAGTTGTATTAGCATTAGTAGTAGTGGTAGCAGTAGCAGCAGTAGGAGTAGCAATAGTAGCAGCAGCAGCAGAAGTAAAAGCAGTAGCAGCAGCAGTAGTAGAAGTAATAGCAGTAGCACTAGCAGTAGTAATAGTAGCAGCAGTAGCAGTAGTAGTAGCAGTAGCAGTAGCAGTAGTAATAGTAGCAGCAGTACCAGTAGCAGTAGTAGTAATATGTTTAGCATCTCAAAGAGTTGGAAGTATTTTTCCTAGGTAAGCATTTCTGCATTGGCACTGACAATGGGGAAAGGGGGGATGTAAACCATTCTTGCCTTTAAGTTAAATCAGAAGTATTTCCTAAAAATTAAAACCATTTGCATGCATGCATAATTTCCCAGTAGTGCACAAATTTAACAATTGACAGTCCTTATACACATGTACCTACCTTCAGCTCCTTATTTAATCAACATTCTTGAACATATGCTTAATAAGAGATGTTTGGGTTTTTAATAAATGGAATATTACATACAGAAATACACACAAGAAAAAGTAATAAACAAACCAGTAAAACAACTTCCAAACAAATGCTCATATTTAAGTTTCATAGGCTGGGTCCTATTCCTTTTTGGCTCCATAAGATCATCCATAATAAGCTGGCAGCTCATGGCCTTTTGCTCTCTGATTTTCTCCCATCTTGCTAATTGCACACATCTGTGGTTCGTGTTTTGATGTTTGCCCATCTGCACAGCTGTCCTCTTCTTGCGTCCAAGAGTTTTAAGCAATAAGTGCTAAGACCTTTAGCCTGTCCAGAGCTAGAAACGTCAATGCATTAAAGAAAAAAACTCTTGATGTAAGAAAGATGTTTTACATGCACATTAAAACCGGACATCTGCTCTTAAAATAATTAAACAGCAACTATAATTTACTAGAAAAAATCTCACTAACATAGATTTCACACATAGATATTAACACTAGACTGCACAAATTAATTTGCACTGTGCAATCAATTTACACCATACAGCATATGGATACTGTAAAGCTGCTGAGTTATGCACAGCATTTGAAAGCTGTATTGCAGATTTGGAAAAGTTTTAATACAGATTTATTCTTGAACCAGATACGCAAAGAGTTTAATCATAAAAATTAATGATTTTATTTCCAAAAGGCTTCCTTCTCATCTGAAGAACGAACACAAGCACACATACGGCATATCTTAAAGTGCGATCATCATCAAGTCCAGTGCAACTGTTACTATCTGCACAGCAGCGTCCAGGCTAGCAGCACTGTTAGGCTTAGAGGAGGCTTAACCTTTACAACACACTGTATTTTCTGAACCAGCAGCAGAGCACGTATCTAGTTTCCTTCTAAGCCCCAAATCCTGTTTGAGCTCAGCTCTCCTGATCATAACCATTATCAAACAAAACAACTGCACACAGACATGAATCAGTAGACAAAGTGTAAGTATCGAAACAAAAGCCTGAATTTGCATGTAGGGTTTTTTGTGTTTCTGGGGCCTCATGCAAAGTTATGTCTGGAGACCCTAATCAGAGATGCTTGGTTATAATGCAAAATATAATATTTAACTTGTAGTTAAATGTGTTTTACTATACTCAGAATCCCGCTTTTTATAACTGATGTTGGATCCGAGCCCAAAAAAAACTACCTAAGCTGGAGGAAGAAACCTTGGGAGGAATCAAGACTCAGAAGAGGAACCCATTCTTCTCTGGTTTCTAGTATTTGCTTATAAAGCATGAAGCACATGGAGATGGTCCATAGTAGATTAACTGGTCTAGGATATGTGATATGGAAGCCCCAGTGATGGGTGATCTGGTTTAGGGTACCTAGAGGAGCAGCAGTTCCTAGTGTACAGGTGGGAATCAATGCCTGCCGATCAAGTAAGTGAACCTTAGGGCTGTCCATATGGGGCCCTCTTCAGCAGGAGTATGTGGGTACCAGTGGTAAGAACTTCAGCCAGAAGTAGGGCCCTTATTATGTCTACCATGTTGGTCAGTCAACACTTCTGGCCAAAGTGCTGGGTTATAAGAAGGAATGTTCCTGCTGTGATTGTGAAGTCTCCTTTTCTTTTTTGGGGGGCCAGTACATGGCTACTACAAGCCAACAACTTGTGATGAGGAGGGCATCCCCTAAACTCCAGGGCCCAATGCGTTTGTGTGGTTTGCATTGTTTACATGCACTCAGTTTGTACAATAAAGATAAATATACTACATTAACACAGCTGGACTGTAGGTGACAAATAGTGGCCTTTTTATTCTATGTGTCAATAATGTAAACATTAGAATCGAGTATGTTCAATGCATAACTTTTCTCATAAAACTTAAGTGGTCCAGTGGTGGGATCAGTAAATGTCAGGTTGGGCCTTCAAATGCCCCTCTCCTGGCACTCATCACTTCTGAGCATGACATTAATTGACAGACATGTAAACTCGTCAGACATTTCAGTTGTGAGTTTTTCACTATAAATCGGTTGTGACCAAAGACATTTCTGAAGAAGAATCCTAGCAGATTGTGGTATTTTATATACAGATATAGTATTTCATTAATACCTCATAAAATGTCTAGAAGTTGAAAGGTTTTAAGACTGCTGCTAGACCTGGATAACATTAACATTACAGGAGTTTAATGCCTTAATGATACCTTTGTGGAACAGAAGGAACTAAATGTGAACAGAGAGTGAAGTTTCATGAGCCGTGAAGTTTCTTTTCTATGATTTATGTTTTCTTTCTTCTTAGCTTTAGTAAGGTGACAAAAATGTCTGGTGAATGTCTGGTGAATTTCACACAAGCTGACCTTGGTATAATAAGCAATAGGGTACTAACAATTAATAATTAATTGAGCCAATCCCAGCTGACTGTGGCCCCAAGGCAGGCTACACTCAGGACAGGAGGCCAACCCATCACACAGAAGGCTATAAACAAATAATTTACAATACCTGGAAAGTAGCAGAGTTTTCAGCAGGACATACTGACACAGTTGTTGTTACTGAATGAACTGAATCATTCTACTGCAAATACCTGTTTTCCTGTATTTTATTAAATGCACCAGCAAGCTTAATATGTCTGATTCTCGTTGTCACCCTTTTTTGATGCTTATGAGTTTACATGTCTAAATATGGTAGTTGTGTAGATTGTGATTATGATAAGTGTGATAATTATGCAGCTCTTTAAATTTGACAACATGTATTTGGCCTCTGAACAGAAACTGTGGCCCAATTAAATCCTCATCTTAGAACGCCACAACCACTTTCGCCTCCCCACCCCCACCCCCACCCCCCGCATAGTTTGGCATAGACGTGACCATAAAAGTTCCTCATTGCTGTGGTGGGGGTCTATCAACACATTTCCAGCATAATCTGGCTATCTCTGTCTGGGCAAAGGACATCCAAGGAGCTGAGCTCACACACTAGCTATGCCAAAGAGGACTTTATCAGGGGAATTTCTCTCCACTCCGCCTGGTACATGGAGATGTCTCTTTTTGTCTGCTTCAGTGCCTTTTACTGCATTTCCTTACAATCCCACAGCGTCAAATTAGAGCATATGTGAGTACAGACTCAAATGAATCCGGTAATGAATGGAGTACAAACAGTGTTGGAATTTTATACTTATATGCTTTGTACAAAAATAAGAAAAAACCCCACTGCCAAACCCTTAAAAGATATATAATAATTATACAAGTTACTTTGCACGCACTGTATGACCCTCCCTCTCTCACTATGTGTGCATGTGTGTGTCAGGTATTGTGACAGCTCTTGTCCCGCAGTGCTTAAGCACACATTCCATTCCTCCCAGAAGCCCCCCTGGGCACGGGGCACGGCCCACCCTTTTCAATTAGACTCTAGCCTGATAGGGACTAACAGGTGCAAGGGGCCCACAAAACACGATCAATTAGGCACCGGGCCAGCCAAGTCACTGAAATACACACATTTACCCACCCATACACTGTATTCACACATACTTTGTATATATTTGTCACTGGTTAAGCTGTGGTTTTGAGGTTTAGAGAGACCTTGAGTGCTGCACAGTTATAAGCTTTAGTAAAACAAACTCAGCTCTCTGCCTGAACGTCTGCTGGACAGATTTGCACACATCCTAGCATTAAATATGCTCTTGATCTCATCCTCTGCTCAAGATCCAATTCCATAAAAGCATTGAAATGGCTTATCCACCCCTTAAACGTTTCACACATGCTAGAATGTGATTGGTGAAGGCTGCACGAATAACGAGCTCAGGAAAAGATCGATATGTTTTAAACCATCCCTCATGCAGACACACAGTGTATGTGTGTGTGTGTGGGGGGGTGCATTGGGGTGGGAGGGAGATCAAGGGAAATCAAAATCCCCCAAAACATGCATCGTCGGTATTAAGCTCGGCTGTGCGGATCATCATTCACCTTTGAAGAAATTCTCTGGGCATACAGAGTTGGCTCTTAGCTGTATAGCATAACCTATCACTAAGTGATTGCACATGATCTGTCAGTGTCGGAGGAGGTGAGGGTAATTGAATTTGGATCAAAGGGGCTTGCTGCTCCAGAGAGGGTCCAGAGGGCTGCTCAGTTTTTAGTAATAACAGATACGCTTCCGGCACTGACCTTCTGCAGCCCGCCACCACCACCTCCTCCTTGCGTACTTTCTTCTACTTTCCTCCTATTCTAGCACCTTTAACCCAAAACCTCTTTACGCTGTCTTTTGCAGAAGGGCCTGGAAGATTACTGATGGGGTCTTTTTGCACCCTGTCATTAACATTCACTTAAGAGATGACTACATTACTCAGACATAAGTCCATTAAAAGCACAGCAAAGAACAGTTATGTAGGTATATTGCCAAAATTCTTAGTTTATTACATGCCATACAATGTTCAAAATATTCCCAAAATACATGTTTGACTGACTCCTGATGGATTCATCTATTGTGATCAATCAACACAACAAATTATCAGCTAAGATGTAAAAACTCCAAAATCTCACTCAGAGAGGTTTAATAAGAAATAATTAATTCTACACATACTTATCTAATCAGAATTGTATTCACATGAGTGGTGATTGGAACCAGACCTCTGTTTAATGCCTCTCAAAGCTACCTCACAGAAAGATATTAGAGATAAAAGTCACAAATGTGTTGCATGACACCTCAGACATTGTGTCATGATTGACTTTTGAACTAAAATGCATATAAAGTATGCCGTGTGTTGAAAGGCACAAGCATATTTTATCATATGTACCACCATGGACCATCATCAACAATACCACAAAATAGAATTAAAAAAGGTTATATTTGTGTAAATGTTGCAAGCCCTGGTCCTTTTCACCATTATCGCAAAGAAAATTGAACTGGTAAGTATTTCTACAATTAACTATTTTACAGCAGTGACTTTGTTCACAACTTAATCATTGAACTTTGCAGACAATTTCAGAAATGTACTTTAGTGATATAAGATATTATATAACAGACCTAAATGTCTTTATATAATAATTTTAACTAAAAGTATGGTCAAGTATATTATTTTTTTTTAGTATGCACAGCTTTAAACATCCAGAAAGTTCACACATATAATTTTTAGGGGGAAACCATGAGAGGACTGTGGAGAAAGTACACTTTAGCTCACACAGATAAAACTCATCTTTCCCTGAAACACTTTTACAGACCTGAAGCGGATTCTTTCCCACTATAAAGCTGATTTGGTGGAAAGAGTTTGGTTGGCTCTAAAATGACTGCATAAAAATCTGTATGCAAGTTCTGGCTGAAATATGGACAGATGGAAAACACACAGCACTGCTTGAGCCAAAAAAGTAATTTTGCCAAACTGTGGATAAAGTTCGCCCCTCTGTGGTGGTTTAGAACAATGGCAGCTGTGAGGTCAATGAAACTGCAATTTCAAAAGTTCTGCAAAAATGTTGTAGTAAAACAGCTGTTCTGTGGTACCAAAGTAGCTATAGACATCCAGTCCATCTTCCTACATCCAGTATCTATCTGCAGAGACAGACTGGGACTTAAAAACAGCCCTGGACTTTGTTCCAGATAAGCGTACCACAACCAGACTATCTTGACATTTTCTCACAATCTCACCAGTCAAGGTATCCAGTTCACAATAGCAAGTAGCAGCATAACATCTCACAATACCACTAACAATGACTGGAGAGAATGTTTATTATTGTAAGCTTTCATACAATCTAGTAAATAATGTAAGGGGGTGGGATATATTAGGCAGCAAAGGAACAATAATTTCTTGAAGTTTATGGGTGAGTGTAAGGATCTGAGCCACTTTAACTAGGGCCTTACTGTGATGGCCAGATGACTGAGTCACGATTTTAATCATGGCTGATTTTATCATGAGTAAGGGGGTTAAAAGTCACTCGACCTGACCTTGCTATTATTTTAGAGAACGCTGTCTTCACAATGGAAACAGGGAATCTGTGAATGACTCTGGATGAAGATCTCACATTTTCATCTCAAATTAATAATCTTTCCTGAACATGCAGATATTGTCTATACAACATCAGGAAAATCTGTCCATTCCTCATCACTGATCTCATCCAGTCACTTGTCAATTCAAGACTGGACTACTGCAACTCTGTCCTGGCTGGTCTTCCTCTGAAGGCCACAACTAATTCAAAATGCAGATGCATGTCTGGTCTTCAATACACCTAAATTCTCATACACCACCCCACTGCTGTGAACCTTTCACTGGCTTTCTGTGCCAACTTTTGCCTGAGCCAAAAGTTGTCCAGCTCCTGTTTACCTATCTGCAATGATTAAACCATGGATAACAGTTTGTCTTCTTAGAGCATTATTCTCAACCCCACTGGACACACCTATTCTAAAAATCAAAGACCCACATCAAGGCTTTTCTCAGTTTTGGCACCTAAGTGGTAGAATGAATTTCCCTTAACAGTTAGAACTGCAGAATTCCTCACTGTCTTAAAACTATGACTGAAGACTCACCTTTTCACAGAGCACTTAATACAATACCTACATGTCAGAGAAGAACTGACAGTAAGTAGAACTTACTACTAACTACACATTTAAAAAGTCTTTTCTATGTAAAGGATTAGCCTAAGATAGGGTAGAATCTTGGTTGACTAGCAGCTCTTAATGTAAGTCTAGGTTTACTGGTGTAACATGTTTTCTTTGTAGACTAGAAAGCATCCATACACGCTCTGGGTAGAAGCACCTGGCAAATGTTGTAATTGTAAATGTACTTAGTGCCATTAAGTAGCTTCCATAATATTAACAATAATCATTCACAGTATCTTTGATGCATAGTTTGCTCCCTTGATTGTCCCTTGAAGTAGTTGAAATGATTACACATAAAATGCATTTGTCATGATTTTGTGAATACTGCTTTACCCATAATTAAATCTGTGCAGTGCTTGGCTTCTTGTGGCTGTTTGCTTTATTTGCAGTAGACCAACTCTGGTCCTGGAGGGCTGATGTACAGTACAGTTTAAGAAACACACTTGGTTCAATACACCTCTTAACTGCCAGGTTTACTGAATGTGTTTGAGGAAGGGAATTACCATTTTTTGTTGGACACCAGCCCTTCAGAAACAGATTTGGGCAATCTGACAGTAAACTACTAGACATGGATACTATAAATTACACAATAGATGATAAGCATACTCAAAGGCTGAATTGTGCATATGTTTTTTTTTTCTTTGTAGGTTTAGGTTAGTTTCGTTTCCAAATTTGTTTCCAATATTAAAGAAATCTTTGTCAAACACACACTAAAAACATAACAAACAGTTAGACAGTACAGAGTTCACTTTCTCAGTCTCCCCCCACAAAGACAGTTCATGGCTGAGAGTTTGGAGCTGGGTCT
>JBBPDA010000021.1:16059308-16079746 GCA_037974385.1 Arnoldichthys spilopterus | reverse complement strand
GTTAGACAGTACAGAGTTCACTTTCTCAGTCTCCCCCCACAAAGACAGTTCATGGCTGAGAGTTTGGAGCTGGGTCTGGGTGAGGCTTCTGGATCAGGGTCTGTGGTGGGGCTTGCTGTGTTCAGAGACGTGCTGTACACAGGTACTGCTGAGACAAGTGATGAGGGAGTGCTTTGGACTTGTTCTGCATTCAAAGAACTGACGTTACTTTCTTTTAACAATCTGAGACCTCTCAGGTGTGTCACAAAAGTCACAGTTTGCTGCTCCAGGGACTTGAAATCCTCATGGACTTTTTCAAACTGTCATAAAGTAAACATAACATATATGTACCTGTTATTTGCATCTTGGAAAAGATAGCAATGGCCATGTAAATTAAGAAACAAATGTACACAATTTTTGCCCCACATTTAATAAAGATGTTTGCTTCTGCATATTTGCACTGTAGCAAAAAGCTAGCATGTAAGGAAAGTTTAAAACCAAGAAAACGTGACCTCTGAATTTACCCCATCCAAACAGCATCAATCAGCTATCAACAGGGAAACAGTATAGTGGGATGATACCTTGCTCAAGGGTAGCTCAGTGGTTCCTAGCCCAACCTGCGATCCTCCGATCACAAGAGCAAGTCTGTAACCACAAGGCTACCACTGCCTTGGACTTTCTTTAGTGTTAACCAGCTATGCATCAGGTATGGACTCCAATTTTCTATTTAAGGTAACAACGAAGTTTGATTCAGGGTTTTCAGGCATGCAGTAAACAAAGAGATTATTTTTGGAGTTATAAGCTCTACTTATTTACATT
This sequence comes from Arnoldichthys spilopterus, assembly GCA_037974385.1. NCBI lineage: Eukaryota > Metazoa > Chordata > Actinopteri > Characiformes > Lepidarchidae > Arnoldichthys > Arnoldichthys spilopterus. Next base: position 16,078,948 of record JBBPDA010000021.1, on the reverse strand, counting down.
AGCCATGTAGCTTCAGTGCAAACATATAGGAACATCACTTTCAAACTTTCAAACACCAAAACATTTTCACTGATGGATTTGAGATAAGTTGGCTACTGAGTAAAAGTGACTACTCTTTTAAGAGTCTTTAACTGAACTCATGTGTAGGTGGTGGTGTACCTGTTGTGTGTTGCACAGCAGAAAGTCTTTGGTCCATGTAGGCTCCAGTTTTAGACCCACAGTACCAGCCAAAACCTGCTGCCTGTTCTCCAGCTCCTGTGGAATAGAAAATGCAGATCATTCTTTATCAAGGAATTTAAGGAAGTTAAGGTGATGTCTAGATGCATGAAAAAGAAAACGTAAGCATGTATGTATGAGTCTACGTATTGTTTCACCTGAAGCAGCTGTTTGCTAGTGCTCAAGTGTTTGTGACACTCATCAACCCTCCTCTTGAACAGACCCAGCTGTGTGTACATGCTCTGAAACATAGTAAACAATGAAAGTCCATACCCCTCCAGCTTCATAATTATTGTTACTCTTGGTAAAGAGCTTAGTTAGGTAATTATCTCACACATAACAAAATGATAAAACTGACTTTTTGTCATTGTGAACACACTCAAGCACCAGAACAAAATGTGACCTCTGCATTTAACCCATCACACCTGCACATTTGGAGTAGGAGGCAGCTACCAACAGCGCCCGGGGAGCCGTTAAGTGGGACGGTACCTTGCTCAAGGGTACCTCAGTAGTGCCCGGGCAGGGACTTGTACCTGCAATCTTCCAGTCCTAAGAGCAATGTCTAAACAAAATATAACAATAGCATACTTCCTTTCATAAGACTTTTGTGGTGGGTTTGGCATAAAAAAGATGGTTATATAGAAAAGAACCCCATCCTCACTGTAAAACTACTTTCACTTGTCTGTTCTGATGCTCATATTTTTATGTATTAAGTTGCAGACCTTACTGTATTGTATTAATTGTATTTTGTGTTGATTTCTGAGACTTTTAAGCAGCTCTTATATTTAACCCTTGAGGAAAGTTGTCACATTTCATGTTTTTGCCTGAATTATTAATAAATAGTAGGAAAATGGATGTTACATAGTTACATAGTTGTTCCTCGAGTACTTTAAATAAGACTCTATAGTAAAAAATGTAATAAAATAACAGAGTACTTTAGCTTATCCTCCACTTCCTCCTGTTTATCTTACTGTAATTAAGTAACTAAATTTCTATACCTCTGTGTCAGAGAGGACAATGTCAGGGTCTTCAGGACCCTGGCACTTTTCAGGCTGCAAGGTCACTCTGGTGTGCATATATTCCAGCATCTCCCAGTGCTCCTGTAGACCCTGCTGAACATCAGCTACACATGCTCCATAAAGATCCTGGACCTGCAGGAGAGAGTGTAGAGCGCTCACTCTGAGAGAGAAAGAGAGAGAGAGATGCTGTTTTAGTAAGAACATCTATAATATTAAATACACATTTTAACACAGATTCTATTCAACTAATCATAATAATATATTTGATGCTAACATCCCACAGGCGAATCATATCCTTAAGCTTGACCCATCGGTGTATTTTTACAATTGTATTAAGTACCTTTATTAAAAGGTATAATATGAATGTTTAGTACTGTAGAAAAGTCTTTTGTGTGACGTCAGTCATACAAAGCCATCATATATGTTGTGTCAATGAATATCATAGCTACAGTCAGCTCCATAATTATTAGTAAAATGGATAAAGAGAACAAAACCTAATATACTAGAATTTTAACAGAAAAAAAGTACTTTTTTCAATTATTTTTTCAACCAAAATATCAAAACATTTAAAACTTTTCTGTGGATAGAAAGTAAACCCTTGGCCTCAGAAGCTAGTACTGCCCCTTGCAGAAAAAAACATCTTGTAGACATTTTGCATAATTGTCTACCAGTCTCTGAAATACACTTTTTGGACAGATGGCCACACATTATCTTCAAGCACTCAGTATGATGCAGATATCGCTGGTAAATCAATGACTGCAAGCCCAGTCACTAAGACAGCAAAGCAACCCTTAACCATAACATTTACCCCACCATGTTTCACAGTTCTTACAGAATTCTTGTTCTAAAATCTATTTTATACATGTGTACAGTTACTATGGCCGAACAACTGCATGTACATTATTCCAAAAGGCCTTTGCCTATAAGTGCTTTAGTAAACTGTAGTCTTGCTCTATTGTTTTTTTTCTTCTGACATGACTTCCAAACATATCAAATTTGTACAATCTCATTTCTTTCTTTTTTTTGTGTATGTACATTTACATTAACAACTGAAAGAGTTACCTACCAATCCTGTAATAAAAGTCTGGGGTTTATTTTGAATCAAATGGTCTGCTCTGAAGTTAAGTTCCTGGAGCAGTTGGTATTGGATAGATTAGCAGTCATTTGAAATCTTTACCACTTGTATTTTGATTTTTTCCTTTGATTTTCTTTACAGATTGATAATTTAATAAAACAATTGGAGATAATTTTAAATCCCATGCCAGACTCACAGGCATCCACAACCTTTTTATGAAGGCCTTAGAGAGTTGACATAATGACACCACACACTCCAATAACAAAGAGAACATCAGATCTTAGATGTCAGGTTTAAATAAAACTGGCTCCACCTGCTGGAAACTTGTAAGCAGTGGCACCTAATCTGGAATATCTGATTCATAAATACTGATTGTGTGGACTTAAGTGTAACGATAATTTCTGAAGAGCTGGGCACATTTTTGGATCACTGATCTGCTGGAAGGTGCAACCACAACCCAGTTTTGGCTTTCTGACACAAGGTAAACAGGTTCTAAGGTCTTTGGAGGGAAACAGCCCCAACACATTTTAGATCCACCACAAGTGCACTTGAGGTTCTTTTACAAATAACCATCCTTTTTTTACACCAAAACTTGTGTAAGTCTTGACTGTTTATTACCAAAAAAATCTGTATTTTTGTCTCATCTGATCATAGACCACAGTTCCAATCAAAGCTCCAGTATGGTCTAGAAAACCCCAATGCACTTACATTTGTGGTGAAAAGAAAAACAAAAAATGGTTCTTCTGGCATGACTTCCAGACAGTTGGTAAAGATGTGTTGTCATATTTTATATTTTTTACCCCAAGATGCTACCATCTTTATATGATTATGTGAAATAATTATGTGACTGTGGGCCAGTTACATGGGCCTGTGACAGTGACAAAATGCGTGTGTGTGGTGTAAGGTTCACCTGTCCTGCAGGTAAGTGCAGATATGTTCGACTCTGTCTTTTAGTGAAGACTCTTCAGCACTCACTTTGCCCTTGTCATCGCTGGCCTGCAGCAACCTCTCCTTTGGAAAGTCACCCTTATTAACTGTCTGAGACACTGCCTGAGAAAAAAAATGCAGACGACAATAACACCTTCCCCTGAGGACATGCTTGCTAAACAACATCCGGGTAGGTGCATCCTGCAAGTAGGTTCTGATTCAGGTTGCAGGTGTGGCAGGTGACTGTCCCAGAACACACATAGTAATGTGTTAACTAATTGAGTATATGCACGCTAAGCTGATAGCTTCTAATGTGGCATTGGCTTGTAAATGAAGAAAAGTTCATAGGCTTTGGAGTAATACTGAAGAAAAAAATTAAAAGTTTTAAATAAAAATATAATGGTAATATAAATTCACTGGCCACTTTATTAGGTACATCTATACTTTATCTACACTTATTGTCAGTTTTATCAGCTCCATTTAACATACAGGTCCACATTGTGTAACTTTCGTTGAAGAACTGCCCTCCCTGTATATCACTGATCCATAATTTTGGGTATAATGAAGAATAGCAGCTGAAGTATACACCAATCAGCCATAACATTAACAACACTGACAGTTAAAGTGAATAACATTGACTGTCTAGTTATTTCATTACAATGGCAGCTTTCAGGCAGGTGAGATATATTAGGCAGCAAGTGAACAGTCAGTTCTTGAAGTTGATGGGCTGAATAAATGTGAGCTACTTTGACAAGGGCCTTATTGTGAAGGCTAGATGACTGAGTAAGTGCATCTTGCTGTTCAGCAGGGGAAAGACAAAGATAACTTCAAAATCATCAAGTAATTTGAATGACAGGATTTTCTGACAACCCTGTTAGCTCAGGATCACCAGACAGGGTAAGGCTAAACTAGTACAGTTCCTGAAGCTTACAGGAGTTCATCTGAAATCATTAAACAGGACTGAACAGTGGCAGAGACCCGGGGCAAAACCCAAAGCACAAAGGCAATAGCAATAGGATATTCCACTGTCAGCATCTTCATCACCAGCACATAAAGTTAAACACACTATAGAGGCCCACATTAATAGAGCTATATACAATCTATTTCCAGTAGAACCAGATCGAAACAGCCACAGTCAGGTGCTTTGATGAACTGAGATGGAAACAGTTGCAACAGTTTTTGTAAATGAGATATGTAAAGGTACAGAAGCTCCACATAATGTTAAGATTATTGGAAGAATCCTGGCCAAAACGTTATATTACATCACATTCTTTATACCTTAAAGAGCTTCTTCACTCGCAATATTGAAGTTTTTAAATGTAGTGTAATTGAGATTAGTGTGAGAGAACAGCTAGACAAAAGTCTGTAATTAGAACTTCAAAGTACACCTATATGGTAATATGGACATGATAAATAGTGAGTGTAGACACCAGATAAGTGTACTAAGGTGGCCAGTGAATGCATTTGTGTTTACATTTTATATATAAATTCAGTTATTTGATGTGATTAATAAACTCATTTTAGAGCATGAACCTGGAAACACATGCCAAGTCTTAACCGATCACTTTTAAGGACATTTTTCCTTAAATGACCCTTATATGAATTATTTCTGGCTTGTTTGTGCACGAAATGTGGGAAATAACACTATACTGGATTGAGTGGGAGTGATATGCTGACTACAGTAGATATGCAGATCTACTGTAAAACAAATTAAACTTCTCAATATTGTCAGCTGTCCAAATATGATGAGTTGTTTTTCTCTTGGCATATGGAGTAAAAGCAGAGATTGTGAATACATTTGCAAGTGGCCAGAGTCACAGGGCTTATTAGAGTTCTCAGGGCTTAACAGTCCTATCAGTGTGTGGAAAACTATGCTAATATTTCTCACAGACATGTTTTAGAGACAGTGGATGACATGACAGCTTAATGACTGTCAGAGCATAACTTCATGCCATTAATACCATACAAAATCATTTACAGTGAGAAAAAAAACATTGCTTGGCCTGAGGATACTTAGTTTAGCCCAGATCACTGAAATGAGATTTTGGCTTTTGTGGAATGACACAGGGTTCATGTTTAGGGTTTGGGGTTAATGCTGGGACAGACTACTGTTATTACTGATGACATTTTAGTGCCACCAATCAGCGCTATTGCAAAACATGTTTTATTCAAATTATCACCACATCTGTGGCTCTCTGAAGACCTCGGACAACTCCCCCACCCCCTGCAACCACTATGCCCTCATTCTCAACTGACATTCGCTGACATTCAGCTGCTAAAAATGCTTTATCACAGTTAAAAACCAGTTATCAGGTCACATGATGACAACAAATATAAACAAACATTTGCGAACCATTTGCAGAAAAGTTATGACATTTGTCGCACAAATGCAACAAAAACAAGAATCGGAGTTCAATGGAAACTTTATTTAACTGAAAAAATGACAAAGAAAATATTTCCAATGCTTTTACTGACCATCTAAAATGTTTTTTAATGTAAAAAATAATAACTTTAATACATTTGATGTCTGCAACACACTCAAAAAAAGCTGGGACAAAGGCACTCTGTAACATCATATTTACCTTTAAATTACACTGATTAGTCATTTAGGAACTGAGGAATGTAACTGTTTTAGTTTTGCAAGTGGAATATTTGCACATTCTTGCTTAATACAAGACTTGTCATTGTCTGATTCCACTATTCATGGTGCAACGTATATTTTCAGTATGAGACAAATCTGGATGGCTGATAGACTAGTTGTACACATAAACTATTTGTTTACAAAGCCATGCTGTTGTAGCATGTATAGAATAAGGCCTGGCATTGATCTGCTAAAATAACTAAAGACTTTCTGTTTAAACATCGCCTTGATTGCAGCATATGTCTCTCCAAAATCCCTACATCCCTGCATCAATGTTAACTTCACACATATGGTAATTGATACATGTCTTTCTCTTTGCAAAATAAAGTTTCAGGTTGCAGTTCCTGATACAGAGGCCCAATGTATTAAGGGACAATGGTTTTCTGAGCAGTACTTCTGAGCCCATGTGGTGATATTTATTACTGTAACATGCAATTCCTTCTGAGACTCATTCAACAGTGGTTTCTGGTCTTGCCTTAAGGACTGACATTTCTTTGTATTCCCTATATCTTTTCACAATATTATGTACTGTAGATGGTTTAAGACCTAAAGATTTTTAAAATCTTGTCTTTAGAAATGTTCTTTTTGAACTGACTGAAAATTATCTCATGAAATGATACCAGTTTACCTGCTTATTGTGGAATATTTCAAAACTATGCAACTTTAATATTCTATAAACTTTTTGCTCTTATTTTGCCCTTGTCCCCGCCTGCTCTGTGTTGCAGACATGACATTTAAAAAGGAATTATATTTAAAAAACACAATCAAGTTGGTCAGCCAAACCACTAAATCATTCATTTCTTTCCACTTTTTAAGTGAAATAAAGGTTTAAGGCAGTTTACAAATTGCAGATATTTAACAAAATACCCCGGTGTTTACAGAGATGGGGTGTTTATCATAAAATGGTATCGTTTTGACACACCATTCACACAAAGGTTACAATATTTAAAGAGAACTCACTGACCTCCAGCCTGGTCAAGAGGCTGTGTATCTGTGTAAGACTAGAGTCTGAGAGTGGTTCCTGGAGCAAAGAGACAACCAAGCCATCCTGTAGAGCACTGATCATAGCTACAAGATGACTTGCAGCTTTTTGACTGAGGAGGCAAGAGATGAAGAAAGAACTCAAGAATAGCAGAAACAAAAATACAAGACAAGGCAAAGCCCACATATACTGCAAATGTTTGGGGACATTTAGCTTCTCAAAATGCTTTTTATACAAATGAGCATGTTTTCTATGTAATGAATTAGTAAAGACAACCTTTTTCTGTTTAAAGCAGAAGACAAATCATTATCTACACTAACCTTTCTCTTTATATCAAGAAAGATACTGGCCTAATTTACACTGCAGGGCAAATTAGATTTGTTTCTTAAATGGGATTTTTATATATTTGAGTGCTCAAATCAGATTCATGTGATCAGACTTTGCTTGCATTTCCACATAAGTGGCGTGTTCTCTGGGTGTTTCTGTATAGACTTGATGTATGACTTCCTTCTTGTGTATTACAGTTTCAAGTAGCATGATGCAGCGATGGACTGGGTTATGTGACAATGGGTTTATGAAGTAGTACAAATCCCAGGGGGCTATATTTGTCACGGTGGCATAACAGTTTCTTAGACACTGCCACCTGCTCAAATTCAGCAATGGTTTCCGACGTTCTCTGAATCCTTTCACAATATTATGTATTGTAGATGCTAAAATACCTACATTCTCTGCAATATTACATTTAGAAATGTTCCTTTTGAACTGATTAACAGTTGTTGGATTCGGCCTGAATTCGACACTCGGGCCCAAGGTCCCTTAAACTTCAGGATTCTTTGACACCTCACAAACTGAGATCATGTTAGATTATACGTCTCTTCGTTTAATCACCAATCAAGGTCAGACTGTTTGGCGCTAAAGAGCCCTTTGACGCACATAGCTGGCTGAAATGGTTTACACACACACATACAGTGATTGACCCATCATTCGTAACTTTCTTCACTTCTGCGTTAATCTCCCATCAAGGACACTCTATTTTGTCAGAACCTAGACTTTTTGGCACTCAGGCCAATGACTGTCACCACCGGCTGAAACTGGTTCCATCCGTAAGACACTCACACTGTTCCTAACTGCTGTATAAATCTGTACTTAGTGATCTTTCAGTAGGCTCAGGGACTTCAATGCTTTGAGGCCCTGTGATCCTGACTGCTTCCTCTGCTTTCTTTGTCTTGGGTTGAATTTTCTGTGCAATTTTTAATCTTATTTTAACCCTGTCCCAACTTTTGTTGAGTATGTTGCAACCATCAAATTCTAAATTTGTGTATATTTAAAAAACACAATTAATATGGTCAGTAAAATTAATGAAACATTTTCTTTGTACTTCTGTCAGGTAAGAAAAGGTTTACATTAATTAACATATCACATACCACATTTGGAAAATATTCCAACTTTTCTGAAAATGCTTTGTACATCCCAACTATTTAATGACCAAAACATTACAATGTTTTATTTAATTGAAAGAAAAGGAAAACATCCTTTGGACAATTTCAAAAGAATGGGAAGAGCAGTATACAGACGCTGCTTCATGTACAATGACGAATTATGTGCAAAATGCAGAAACTAAGCAGCTTTCCATAAGAGTTGCTGTGGTTAAGTAAAAAAAAAAAGAAAACATGAAACAAGAATGTGCTACTAAGGTGTGTTCTTGTACTATATATTTCTTTTGGGTTTTTTTTTTCATTTACTCACCAGGCCTGCTGGTCTTGTTTAATCCCTCTCACAGGCACTTCACTGTTCAGGGAGATGCTGTTCTCCTGTGAAAGCATCACATTAGCCTATTGTTAAAATCACTAGGTGATGCTTACCTACAAGAGCAAGCAAGAAGGTGATGTGTTTTTAAACTGCTTGATGTTTATTGGGGAACAATTATGGTGATAATCATGAACATAATGATAAAGATCATGGCACATCATCAGTGCAAACTCACAATTGCAAATTGTAGAGAAAGTTACACTTTCAGAAATTGCCTGGAACACACACCTGCCTATGTGCCTCTCTGTAGCGATAAAGGAACAGCAGTAGAGAAACGCAGAGGCCCAGGCCCGTCCACAGCAGCACTGCCAGCAGTAGCCTGCCCCCAGCTTGAAGAAGACTGACGGAGGGGTGTAGCGGGGCCTCTTCTTGGAGAACCAGCCATAGTGGGGTTACTTGGGCCAGACATCGGAGCCAGATGGGCCAGTGTTTCCAGCGCAAACTTGGAATGGCAATAACATTACAAATAATAAAACAGAGATTGGGTATAGAGCTAAAATACAGGAATAAGATTCTCATTAGAAATATACACTGACTTGTCAATTTATTGCCAGTTTAACACCAACTAATACACAACTGTGATGTTTGTTTTGAGGATGGTCCACCATCCAAATAATATCCACTCAGTGATGAGGGTGATGAGAGTAACGCATTCTATTCACTTGATTTGTACATGATGTTCTGTTTATTTTCAGCATACACCAACCAGCCATAACATTAACACCACCTCCCTAATGTTGAGTATTTCCTGCTCGTTCTCTGACTGTGGTGCACTGTGTGCTCTGACATCTTACTATCAGAGTCAGCATTTTCTTTTTAAACCACAGTAGTACCGTAGTAGAAATGATTAGATCATCAATGTTATTTACTTTACCTGTCAGCAGTGTTAATGTTTTGGCTGATCAGTGTAAAACCCAGAAGTTGCACATCACAAACTGATGGCAACTACAGGTTCTATGCAAGAAATAATAAGCTTTTGAGCATGAATTTTGGCAAACCATCTTTAATTATCCAAGGTTACAAAGGTTTGACCTCAAAGTCTTGAGTTTTTGTCCATCTTTTCCCTTTTATTAGTGGATGAAATTAAATTCACCTATAATATCTCCAAGTATATTATCCATGTTTCTTTCAAAGATGCGTGGTTTAGATGAGGCAGTAGTTCATGCACAGTATCACCGCACATGATGATACTACCCTCATACCTCAGAGTAAGTATGGTGTTATTGGGATCATAGAGCTTTCCTCCACAAATGAGAAGAATTTTGGAAAACAAAACATTCCAGGAATGGGTGGCCTAGTGGTTAGGACATTGCCCTTGCGACCAAAAGGTTGCGAAGTCCTGACCTGGGTACCACTGAGATACCCTTGAGCAAGGTACCGTCCCACAATTCTACTCCCCGGGGGCTTCACGTAACTGCCCACTGCTCCACATGCGCACGTGTGATGAGTAACATGCAGAGGTTACATTTTGTGATTGTTCACAATGACAAGTCACTTTCACTGATGTGTCTAAATGCTTGTGTGTTTTAATAAATAAAGATGACTGTAGTAAGGCTCACTTGCTTGTTCACTGTATTATTGTTTCTGCAGCTTTTAGGAAATCCTGCAACTTTCTTCTTTTTTCTTTCGTCTTCTTCTTTACTTTTTATCATAAGTGTGTGTAAAGTCTTGCATGGTGCACCTTTGTGGTTCCACGAATTTCCACTAGCATATTTATCAAACTAGATTGATAGATATTTCATATCTTTTCTATGACTCTGTAGCTTTTTGCATTTTGTTATGTTGCCCCTGAAAACCTTAGGCAACTCCTTCACCTTCATCTTAATTGCTAAATATTAAGTGGTCTTCCTTGTTCCAGAAAAGTTTATTTTTATATTAATTCTAAAACATTAAACACATATTTTTACCTCTTTATTTTATGCTTATGAACACGTTTTTGTTAAGTGCAAGTCAAACACATTGTGTGCGTAAATTGGAAGTAGATAAACAAACTGGAATTTAACAACAAAAAAGGTATGAACTCCAGTTACCCTAAAGTGAAAAAGTCATGAGTTGATGCAAGTTCAAGATCAAGCTTACAAACCATACCTGCACAGCTGTCACATATGCAATCCACTCGCACAGTCTTACACTTACTTCTTCCAGCTCCAGCTCTTCTTTCCTCCGGTCGTCTCCCGCTCTTTCTCTCCATCAATTACACCATTTTTCTTTCCTTCCTTTATCCCCCCCTCCCCATTTCCGCACCCTGTTCGGCCACTCGCATCCACCGTGGTCAGCTGAGGCATCTATGCCACGTTCCTGTGTTGGCACAAGCTCTTTCACTGGGTTTCCAGTTCTCCATTGGTTTAGAGGAGAAAGAAGACTGGTTTATCCTGTAACACCAGTCAGCCTGGGAGATCTGACACGCTTTAGTGGCTTTTGTTTTGAATCGTCTTTCAGGTTAAGAGAGAATGTGCGGAATGCGACAAATCAACTACTTTAACAAATCAGCTGCTGAAAGTGTAGATGGATCTATAAGTTAACAGGTTTAATAAATATTAACCCTTTATCTTTTTGGTCGAGCCTATATTGAGTCCCTATATTTAACTGAAACATTCTCTGAACTTAACTCAACTTGATTGTTCCATCACTGTCTCTTTTAGTTTTCACTGTCTCGGTTTAGGTCAGTTATGGTCAAAAAATCCACTGGATTCCACGGTGTATTTAATTAGTAGACCATTTCTGTGAGCTTCCTCACCAGAAGGTAGACAAACAAATGCTAGTTACAGGTGATTCTGTTGCATTAACACACATTTGATGGAGTTTTATAGATTTCTCTGAGAAGGTTTAAGAGAATCCAAGAATTTTAGTAGATTTTTACAAATTGTTCCAGTTGTATTCAGAGTTTAATGATAAAATGTGACTGTTAAATAGAAGCCTATGTTTAGAAACTGTGATGTTGTTATATAAAAAAATAAACAATATTGTTATTACTGCCCCAAATTATTTTTAAAATGCAAAGAATTTTTTATTGCTTTATTCTTGGTGTGGCCATGGGTTTCAATACTCAGTATTAAATCACATATAACACCACACATGGAATAACTAATTAAATAACATACATACACTAAGCACTACAATGATTTAGCCATCTATTGTCGTTTTGTGACGCACTGTGTAGCTGTGAATATAATACTGCGACCACCATAGAGATGTGACTCTACGCTAAAAAAAAGTTTTTTAAGCATATTTCACCCTCTTTGATATAATGCCTATAGATAAAAGTGTATAATGCAACAAATGACACACAAAACAGATGTTTGTTAGTCATTTTCATAATTTAAATAAGCACGGAAAAGTAAGTACACACTCACATGTATCATGCCTTCAAGCCCATAAAATTAGAATCAGGTATTCCAGATCAGGTGCATTTTATTAGAATCTCCTGCAGTTGGAAAAAGGCAGTGCATGCACCAAAACCCTCAAACATCTTGAATTCAACAGAAGGAATGTTACATGGAAGACCAGTTAAAAATTTCAGCAAGCTATACTAAAGGTGTACTTAAAAACATTGCAGATATGCTGATATCTTTACTGAAAAAATTATTGAATAAACTACTTTTCCCTTAAGCTTTTATTTGGGTATATCAAATTTATTTGTAGGCACAGTTTTTTTTTAAAGAGTGTAAAATGTTCCCTTGTTTAAACATAAAAAAACTATGGGGTGTACTTACTTTTTGAGTATGTGCTCTCCAAAGAATATGACTAAATTCAGACTGCACATTAAAAAGATTACACAAATCAGTCTTACAAGACAAGTGTAAACAAACGTGTTTATTTTTTTCCCAACACTACTGACATCAGGACACGCTCACCTATAGACAGATAAGGTTCTTACTGTACACGCACTATAAACTTAGCCAAGAATATTAAGAATAATACAGCTATTCTTTTATACACTGTACAGTCCACCCTCTGTACAAACAGCCACTTTTCCTTATTTTCCCTTTTTATGTAATACTGATTCAGCTGACTGAAAGCTGACGTGCCTATCCCAAATAAATACTAAATGTCTATGAAATGAGAGGGTAAGGGAGGTTAGATACGGAGTATGATCATTGGTACATGTGCATAAGACAAATACAGTACTTTACAAATAAACATGACCACAAGCCAAATAAGAGAAATTAGATCAAACTGGATACAATTTAAAGATGCTGCTAAAAATGTTCTCTCTCTCTCTCAAAAGAGTTCTTTCTCCCATTTAGCTCAGAAGTTCAAAATTAGTTTGGTCTGTGACTGTGCTAACGTAGTTCAATTCCAGACCAGCTGGAGAGTTGTCTGCAGACAGTGCCAATAATCACAAGTGAATTGTCTTTATTTTGCCACTGTACGTTAGTTTTAACACATCAGATTGGTGTTAAAATATTCAAAACAATCTTCAAAATGAATTAAATAATATTAAAAATTCACAGAATCAAGACATTTTATTTGGGGAAACCTGCGTATTCCTGTATTTAAAATGAAAACAAAAATATCCTCAAGCAGTTCTTCAATAAAGTCTCATCTATAAATAAGATATAAATGAAAAGGCCCAACACATATATCTGATGTCTTTAAGGATTCAATGAAGAAATGGCATCATTACAGTTAAAATGGAGAAAGATGGTGAACAATCATTCATGCCACATCTGTTGGGTTTGGGCTTCATAATCAAGGATCAGTTGTCCAGTGTTCATAATTATAATTAAAGAGTCAATTTGATCCTTTTACAATCACTCTTTTTACTCTGTGAAAGGCCAAGAAAAATAAAAGTAAAAATAAAACTGTCTATTAAAGGTTTTCTAGTAAGAAAAGTTTGGCAGCCAGTATTTCTATCAGTCTTCAAACTGCAGCTCCATTAAGCTCCAAAATTCAAGTTAAAGAGTGGTCGGTTGGTCCTAGTATGAGGGAAGACCTGATATGTGTGAATGGGTTGCTATTTTAAGAGGCACTCGGGCTTATGGTTTGGTAATATGGACTTCACTGTTGCCAGCTCCGTTGGTGGTTGTGGTTATGATGTATTGGGTGGTAGCCTGTTGACTGGTGGATGACTGCTCAAGTGGATCAGTGTGTACCTGGCTAGTAGTGGGTGAAGCATTAACCTGTTTACCATCCAGTTCAGTCTGTCCATCAGAAATCACATAGTGAGCCTGTACCAAAAAAAATCAATAAGTAAACAAGGGTCAAAACGACACCAACCAAACCCAGTACTTGCCATATCAGCATTACACAGTGGTGCTTTAATGTTTGTGAACCCTTTAGAATTAAAAAAAAAAAGTTTAAAGAGAACTCAATCGTGCAAATGAGACAAAAATATCTTTGGCCATTTATTTATTAGAAAGAATAAGTCAATATTGCATATCTGAGTGGCAAAAGTAAGTGAATATTTGCTTTCAGTATCTGGTATGATCCCATTGTGGAGCAATAAATGCATTTAAATGTTTGTGGTAACTGTTGGTCAATCCTGCACATCAACATAAATGAATTTACATGACTCCTAATTTCACCTTCACCTTAAATCCTAGCATTCACATACTTTTGCCACTCACAGATATTTAATTCTGGATCATTTTACTCAATAAACAAATGGCTACGTATATTTGTCTCATTTGTTTTACATGGGTTCTCATCTAAAATCAGATGATGTTTAAGGTCATATTTACACAGAAATACAGAAAATCCTGAACAAACTTTCAAGCACCACTATATTAACCCATAGCCAATATTTAAAAATGGCTCAGTCATCAAGTTGGCTTACCGTTTTTACCTGGCTGCTACTGACTGCAGCAGTTACAGGCGTGCTAGCCTCTGCCAGAACATACTGAGCGTGAGGCAGAGTCATCATTTGAATTTCAGAGGCTGAGAGAGAGAGAGAGAGAGAGAGAGAGAGAGAGAGAGAGAGAGAGAGAGAGAGAGAGAGAGAGAGAGAGAGAGAGAGACATATCACTTTATGAGGGTAAATATTAGTTTTAAAGTTGTAGTTTTTGTGTGAACACATCAGTCACTATGAAAAAGTTGTTATCAGGCTATTAATATATTAATATTACTTTTATTATTAATACTAAAATATAGACTTACGATAACTCCGGTAATTCCAGTTACTAGGTAAGTAAGCATGTTGTACTGTCCCTTGTGTTTGACTGGTCGATGTCTGTAAGGTTTGGCTCTGGGCCAATGTCACTGGGGTAAGTTGAGCTGGGCTTAACTCCTGTGCTGTTTGTTGAGAGGAAGGGCTTAGTGGCTGACCAGACACCTGATTGGAAAAAAAAATGCCATAATGAGGGTAAAGTCTTCAAATTCAGAAACAATGATTAAATGGTAATATAATGTGTCATCTGTGACGATGACAGAAACATCAAATGTGTCTAAATATCAAGCACTTGAATCAGATGTTATGTATACAGTATACATACTGGCCACTGTCTGGGACTAAAAACCATTGAATTGAACTGACGGATGAGAGTGCAAGTATGTAAAATAGCCCATTTATTGATGCAAACAGACCTGTGCACTGGCCTGTACAGCCCCTGTGGCCTCAGAAACCTGGATGTGTTGTACTTGGATGGAGTGCTGAGTGAAACTATGTGGATCCTGCAGCTGGGTCATATCTACAGTAGAGTGCTGGGACTGAGGAGAGGATGCCTAGGGGAAGAGAGAATGTAACAGAAAGAAACAAAAGAAAAAAGAAAGAAAATACCTACTTTTAAAAAATCTAAAAACATAAATTCTCAACTATAACCAGCCTTCTCATTATTCTTTTTCTTACCGGGGCCACTTGCACAACCTGCAGCTGAATGTGTTGGGGCTGGGCCAACCCTCCACCAGATTGAGACACAGGGATATACTGGATCCTCTGGAAGTCTCCCTGCACTGTGCGGTAGTCTGTGTTCAAAGTCTGAGACAGCTCTGTCATTGCCTGTGTCAGAAGATCTGTTGTCTATGTAGAAAAAAAAAAACTCTGAGTGATCATTGAAGATAATATTAAGAATGTTTAAATATCTGTGCATATACGGTCATGAGAAAAAGAAGTACATCCCATGGAACTTAATTTTTTCCAACATATCTGAACAAGCAATAATTTCACCCTCTTTCATACAGAGCATGCAGATAAAGTGATTATATTCTGTGAGAAAACAAAGGGTTGGGAAAACAAAGGGTTGCTGCACCAAGTGAAGGAGCTTAAGTATCCTGGAGTCTTGCAAGTGATGGTAAAATGGAGTGTAAGAAGGACAATGTACTGGACTGTTGTGGTGAAGAGGGAGCTGAACCATGGCCAGGCTCTCGATTTACTAGTCGATGTACATTCCAACCCTGACCTATGGTCATGAGACCTGAGTAATGACTACAAGTATAAAATCACAGATACAAGCAGGGTGGCTGGGCACAGCCTTAGAGATGAGGTTGAGGACCTCTACTTGACTTGACTGAACCATTGTTTCTGTTAACTGCCATCCCTAATTACATTAAAAAATTTGTAATATTAAAATGGATGAGAACAGATACAAATTATGTGTACCTAATGAAGTGTCTTGTCAGTGTAAGATTGCAAGTGATTTCATAAGTATCCATGCAATGTATGTGTGGGCATGTGTGTGCACATGCGCATGCATTCTCACCACCACAGCCTCAGCTGTACCACCATCAGTTGTAATGACCGCCGGAGTGCTGCTAATGACCGTTGTAGCCAGTGGAGCCTGGATGCTATTAGCTAGCTGTGCGTATTCTGGGTGCTTCTTACGAATGTGCTGCACCATCTTTGTCTATGAACACAACACAAAGCAGCTTTATAACATTACGTTTATATGGAAAAACAGTGACAACAGAATAGGAAAAGAAAAAACAAAACACACATACCTTACTACTATACTGCTTGGCGCAGTGTGGGCAGCAGACGGGTGCTGTAGCAATGGTGCCTGTCAATTGGGTGTGTGTGCTTAACATAGGGTCAGGCTCACCCGGCCCAGCTGGGCGAAGCTTTCGGATGCTTGGTGGCAGTTCAGCACCAGGGTGGTTCTTTAGGATATGCGCTTTACGCTTGCTCGCACTCTTATACACCTGCAGTTTCAGAACAATGTAAATCAGCAAAATATTCAGACCCTCCATGAATCATTCCTCTGACACCTGTATCCATATACACTGCTTAAAGAAGTGTGTATGAATTCAAGAGGAGAGTGATTTGAAGGCATGAACTGAACATTTTTATAACTATAAGGTTAAATCATAAAAAAACGTTAATTTAAAGTAGCTGGGAGTCAGTTTTATCAATTATCCATTTCTATCTGTAGTCACTACAGGAAACAATTACAAGGAGACAATGAGAAGCTAAACAAAAGCCGTGGAGGTATGTGTGAAAAGGTCATTCAGACCAGTGTGCACCTTATCACAGTACTGACAGAAATAATCTCGGTTAGGCTTAATGATAGGCAGGGTGAGCTCAGGGACCTCTTCTATTCGCATCTCAGGATGCCGCTTTGATAGGTGATTAACCTGCAAAACAATTTTGATATTAAACACATTGTGGAAGTCACAGATAAAGCAACACACAATATTTCTGATATTTCTGCAATACAAATAAGCGAAAGGTATTGATTAGAAACTAGAAGTATGGGAAAGTTCATTACCAGCATGCCTCTCCGTCTGAAGCCCATCATGCAAAGTCGGCACTTGAACATGAAGTTCTCAAAGTCAGTGGTGGGCTCCTTCTGCTTCAGAGCCTTTGTGCGGTGGATGCGGTCTGCCTTCTTAGCCTCACGCTCTGGGTTGTGCATGCGCTGCATATGCTCTCGCAGTTTATCCTTCCTCTGCACAAGGTGTAAAACATACATTTCAACAGTATTTACATTTTAAATCTTAATGCGTTTATACAAGGGCTGCATGATTCTTGATTAAATTGGAATCATGACTAATTTTTGCATAGAATTAAGACCACAATTCCTATATTTAATACAACATGCCAATTCTGCAAAGAATATATGTACACTAAGGACTAAATTCTGACATAGTTAGTAGAACTTAATTAGCTATACACAATTAAGTAACAAACATGATACCAGCCAAGCCACTGATACAAGCAGCTAATGCAAACCATGCAAAAAACAAATCTAATACATGTTTATAAAGTAATATAAACAGCAGAACAGCTAAAATATGTCTGTACAACCAATCAAAGAGACACCAACTTGACCTGTGGTCTAAACTGTAACTAAAAATTCAGTGTACTCTAAACAGAGCATTACAGCTTTACAGGATACTTACTTAGAATATGTTGTCAAATTTGGGTGAAATTTATGAACAAATTTTAAATGTGTTTACTGCATTCACTTCATTTCATGGCATTAGGCTAACTTAATTCAATTTTAGTTATTCTAAAGTGTACTCCAATTTGACACTGTGTGTCAAAAAACACCGTTGCCATGCTGAATGTTTCAGACAACAGTAGAATTAATGGTGAATCAAGTAATGAATCAAGATCCCAATTTTAAGAAGTTTCCCACAATGAGTATGAAGTTCACCAAGAAGGCTAAAGTCCAAGTAACTTTCAAATGCTGTGGTCAAAAAAACAAACCAGCTGGGATATATTTATTTATTTAGTTAAATTATGTTATTGATTTATTTTTTATTTTACCATATAGTAACTATCACTGATTTTTAAGGCCTTTGAAGATTACGCTTAAGTTTATAATAAGTTAGTTTAAAATGCAAATTGATAAAATACAAAGGTTCTGAATGCTACATATAGCTTTGGTTATCAACGTAAACAAATTATAAGCCATTCCAAACTGTCCAAAGCAAAACCCACCCCCAATGCAGTTGTAGCTTTTCAAAAGTTCTTTATGCCTTTAAGCTACACCATTAAAAAGGGTTTTCATAGAATTTAAACTGGAAAATGTGAGTAGGTAGCAATGGGTACATTTTTTATTTTGTGGCCCCAAAGTGGTCCATTAACATTCCAAAGCTTAAAGCCAACAACAGAACAATTGAATTGGTTAGGAATTTTTCACCAACTAGTTAATGTACTAAATTATTAATTGAGTCAATTGTGAAGCAGGTCACTTGGAAAAACTAATAATGACATTGCCATGCTTAAAGACACCTACCTTGAACTGTTTGCCACATGTAGAGCACAGGAAGTCCTTCCGGTCGGAGTGGCGGAGCATGTGCAGTCGCAGCTTGTCTGGCCGGCAGAAAGCCTTATCACACTCTGTACACTGGAAGATCTTCTCTGAGTGGAAGCTGCGCACATGTTTCTTTACCTGCACATTTTAGAAACAGAACAGCAGGTAAAAATATTATAGTATATCATTTATTAATAGTAAACATATGTCATACATTTAATTTATAAACAGACCCCAGAGTCATCTAGAAAGTCATACATTTTTAAATAATTACATAAAAAATTGCTTCACTGAGCACATTATAGATGTCAGTATTTCTAGACAGCACACTTCTGTAGCAAAAGTGTTGTCTTGCCCTGTCTTGCTTAAGTTGGCAAACTATGCATCAGAGAAAGTCAAACAAACTGAAATTTTTAAAAAGAAAACCAGATACCAGTTAAGAAACACAGATTTTTTTATGTTCTACAGCAGCTGAAAGCCATTGTGGACTAATGCAACTGGCCACCTTACATCACTGCACCCAACATCACTGACCTCACTAGATTTGCATGTCTGATGGTCAGACGGTGAAATTTAACTTAATTTAATTGTGCTGCACAAAGTGTGTGCAGGCTGAGCACGAATGGCCGCAACACACAAAACCTATTCTACTGCGATTAGCACAACATTAGACTAATACGCAGAGATTTATTTATTAAACAACAATATACATGATCAGTGGTGTCACGCTGCCAAATTAAACACAAAGTAACAAGACAACTTTTTGTAACCCAATTGTGCACTAATCTTATTTATTTTTAAGATTTTATTTTATTCAACATCTCCTTATTGTATC
>JBBPDA010000021.1:16023274-16042643 GCA_037974385.1 Arnoldichthys spilopterus | reverse complement strand
CGTGCACACGTGGAGCAGCGGGCAGCTACCAACAGCGCCCAGGGAGCAGTGTAGTGGGATGGTACCTTGCTCAAGGGTACCTCAATAGTGCCCGGGTCGGGACTCGAACCTGCGACCTTCAGGTCCCAAAGGCAGTGTCCTAACCACTAGGCCACCACTGGTTATGGTTATGGTTATGGTTTTAATCATGGTTATTTGTTTCACTTTGCTAAGGCTACATTTCTTTGCTATTTCTGATTAGCATGCTTGATTTGACAGGAATCCCTACACAAAGTTTGTATGCGTGCTGTGATTTAAATCTATATGGGGTTTTTTTCGGTACCTTGATCTGTATGGTACCTTTGTGCCTTTTACAATCTTAAGGTCACTTGACAATTAAGATTAACCAGAAAAACTCACAGAAGAGGAAAGTTTTAAGTTTTAAATTTACAGAAGGAGGTGCAATGACGGAGAGACTGAGGACAATAGTTGTATACTTTAGGAGAAACAGCAGTAAAAGACTGGCTACCCATAGTGGAAAGCCTAGTACAAGAAACATAGAGAGTAAGAGGATAGATTCCCCCTTCTGAGCCTTGGTTCCTCCTGAGGTTTCTTCCTAAAGCTAGGAAGTTTTTCCTTGCCTCTGTCGCCTTTGGCTTGCTCTTTGGGGCTCGGACCTGGTTTCTGTAAAGCTGCTCTGTGACGATGTCAGTTGTAAAAAGCGCTATATAAATAAACTTGACTTGACTTGACTTGACTAAATTGCTGACGGAGAACCTGAGAGACTCAGGTGGAACGCATGGAAAATTCAGTTCAGAGAGGTACGTATAGGGGAGTGAGACCATGAAGTGCTTTATAGGATATGTTTACTGTTACTGACTATTTCTTTCTAAATAAATGACTCAAAAGAAATTCTGGAGTTTCCCTTGTACTGTTTGTACATGTTAGTTTTACAGAGTAATGCAGAAGTAAGACAATGAGCAGTGAGCATTCTTTTCCAGGAAGTAATAAGTAATAATCCCATTATATTTTGAAATGTGTAGTAACAAAGATTGTATTCAGTAGAAAGTGAATCAAGATGGCCCAGCACGTGCCAGTTCAAGTCTTTAGAACAAGAAGTTAGATGTTTATTGATCATATGTACAGTGGAGGAAATTATTATTTGATCCCTCGCTGATTTTGTAAGTTCGTCCAATGACAAAGAAATGAAAAGTCTCAGAACAGTATCATTTTAATGGTAGGTTTATTTTAACAGTAACAGATAGCACATCAAAAGGAAAATTGAAAAAAATAACTTTAAATAAAAGATAGAAACTGATAGAAACAAGGGTTTTGCCACTAAGTATTAAGTCTTTTTTTGTTTAAGGGTTCAAATACTTATTTCACTCAATGACATTTAAATCAGTTTCTATCTTTTATTTAAAGTTATTTTTTATCAATTTTCCTTTTCATGTGCTATCTGTCACTGTTAAAATAAACCTACCATTAAAATGATAGTGTTTTGAGATTTTTCATTTCTTTGTCATTGGACAAACTTACAAATCAGCGAGGGGTCAAATAACTATTTCCACCACTGTATGTTACATATCTATGGGTCGCAAAGATAAATGAACCATTGCTTTCAGTTCCTGGTGTGACCCCTTTCTGCATCAACAACTCAACCTAAATGATTCCAGTAACTGTTGATCAGGCCTGAGCATTGGTTTGGATTCAATTAAGCCAATTTCCCCATAGATAACAGCTTCAAGTCTGGGATGTTGGTGACATTTATCTTAGCCATACCAAATCATTAACTTTAGTCTTCTTTAACCATTCTTTGACAGAACAACAAGTGTGTTTAGGATTGTCGTCTTGATACATGTCCTATTTTCTCCTGAGATTCAGTTCATAGATAGATGTCCTGATACTTTTATTTAGATCCCACTGGTATAACTGAGATTTTATTGTTCCATTAATGATGGCAGACTGCTTGAGCACTCCTGGAGAGGGTAACACTGTAAAAAAACTTAGTTTTAAGTTTTGTTACTTAAGTTGTTTTGTTACTTTGCTGTTAGAACTATGATAAAATTTACATTTGATTTTATGTCAACCAAAACTTACTTACAATTAAAAATTTTTTGCAGTTTCTATAAAGTGAATGGTCAAAAATTTCCTTCATTTGGACAGTCTGTTTGACATCTTTAGAGATGTTTTTTAACAATGTTTTCCAGCTTCAGCATCAACAACTCTTTTATTGAGGTCAGCAGAAACCTCATTTGTTTTGATAAAGTTCCAGAAACATCAAGATCAAACTATGATATATCCCTCTTTCTTTAAAATGAACAGAGTGCCCACTGATTTATGACTGTACCATTGGTTAAAAAAATCTCTAAACTGACTCTAATTTCACTTTCAAATTATCTGCTAATCCTACAGGTTCACTTACTTTGTCACTTAAACTAACAAACCATATGCAAGTCTTTTCAAGATTTCTTAATAACTCTGCAAAGTTTGAAGATGCAATTGTTTTAGCTGATCCACTGCAATGGGACTAATATAAGATTATTACAGGAATTAGTGCAAGAGGATTTCCATATATGGTATATTTCATATATCAAACCAAAATCATATTGATAAGACCCATATTTTGCTAAGCAAGCAGCCTTAACGCTGTTTGTCATGGCTTACAAGGGAACAGGTGACACATAAACATGGCCTGAGTTTACATGTCAATTTAATCTCAAGACACTGATGGTCCATCAAATGCACAGTTAGATGTCAACATCCAACAGTAACTAATGGAGTTCCTGTAATAAAGTATCCTGTAAATGAAAGATCAGATGATGGCATGGGCTATCACTGTTTATGGCTTTTACTGCAGTTCAGATATTAAAGTATGGTATGGCTAATCAGAACAAATTCACCCCATTCTGGGTTATTGGGTTATGTCCCCATTTTGAGTTCAGGCAGATTTTAGTTTCTGAGAGTTAAAATGGCCCATTATTTTAAACAGTTTTGGGCTAATGGGTTCTTTCCATTTGTTTTTGTGATTTTTGTTATTTGAAGTTAAAAGAAATAACATGGTATGCTTAAGCTTTCAAAACAATTTTATACAATTTCTAAATAAGTTGGGAAATTGTAAAAAAAACTAAACAAAAAAAAACAGAATGTGATGAAAATGTAAAATAATATTTAACTGAAACTGAGGAATGTTATTCTTTTTTTAAAAAATGTTTGAGGAGGTCCTCTAAGACCCCAGTTGAGGTCAACAGCACCCTGCCCACAATGTAAACAATATGTACAAGATGCTGCTCCCGCTCTCTTGATCTGCTAGATGGTTTGCTAAAGGAAATCACTTTTCATGGTCACACAGAACTTCTTCCACACCTGGGTTTTTGCTTCCATGACTGACCGAGCCATGTATTGGCACGCCAGATGTCAGTCTCTTCCAGAGATCCACAGACTAATCATGCCCGATAAGCTTACTTCTTCAGCTTGATGGCTCTGCCCACTATAAGGTTCGGGGGTTACCACCAGTACTAGCACTGCATGGCTGCTTCCACAATGGAGGTATGTAACAATGTCCATTGTCCCAAAACTCCTCCAGCATGCAGTTGAAGTTCTGCTGGAGGTGTGAGTTGAAGATCTGGAACAGGAGCCTTTGCCAGATGTTCCCAGCAGTCCCCTTAATACAGGCTTGGGCCAGCAAGGTCCAGCTTCCTTCCCTGCCACCTGAGCCAACTCACTACCAGGTGATGATTAGTTGACAGCTCTGCCCCCTGTGTTCAAGTGTTCAAGATAAAAGGCTGCAGGTCAGCAAATACGATTATAAAATTGATCATTGACCTGTGACCCTGAGCAAGTTTGTGCCATATACACTTATAGATGCCCTTATGCTTGTATTCAAGTCAAGTCAAGTTTATTTCTATAGCGCTTTTTACAACTGACGTCATCACAATAGGCAGCAGTAGTGCACTGTGAACAGGAGCCACAATGACTTTTGATCAGTTCTTTGAAGAATAAGACTGTTCATATGGGCTCTCCTCAGCAGGAGTGAGTGGGTTAAAAGCTGTAAAAACTTCAACCAGATGTATCAGGTTGGGTCAGGCTGGTCCAGACAGCAGAATGGGACAGAATCACTGGTATCTCAGCATAGTAGCTCAACAGAGAGAGAAAGAGAGAGAGAGAGAGAGAGAGAGAGAGAGAGAGAGAGAGAGAGAGAGAAAGAGAAAGAGAAAGAGAAAGAGAAAGAGAGAGAAATAGAGAAATAAATTGTTAGTGATGCTGAAATATTACAAGTGATTACAAATAATGTACATTGTGGTCTGAGTGCAGGCAGGAGCTCTGTCAATACTTACTACAACAGGTAAACTAAAGGGGAGAGCTAGACAGAAGCAAAGACAGGAGGGCTTCCTGGGGCATAAGGTAACACAATCACTTGACTGTCAACAAACCTGGGTGAAAACCTTGGAGTGGGGGGTGATAGCATTCAAGCATCTCTGTTCACCAGAACACTCTATACCTGAGAACTCTCCAGATTTATCCCTTATCTAGAACTAACAGAAGGCTTGACTAAACAAATGTGTTTTCAGCCTGGCCCTAAATGGTGGACTTTTATCTTCTGGTTCTAGTAAGAACTCTTGCTGCTGCATTCTGGACTAACTTGATTTTGTTTATGCACATATTAGAACATTTAGAAAGTAAAGCATTACAATAATCTATCCAAGAGGTAACAAAGGCATGAACTAGTTTTTCTGCACCTTGTAATGACATTATATTTCTTGGTTCCAGAGTGTTCTCTGACCACTGCAATCTGTTATCCATCCAATGAATGTATAGGTATTTACCCACCCCACATCAACCCCTTCAATGCAGACATATGGTCTCACTGGTGGACCAGACCTATGGTAGTTCACAATTGTCTTCTTGTTTTTTTGAAATGTTATCAGAAGCTGGTTTGACTGACAGCATCCCACAAAGTCCTTCATCAGACCCAAGTACTCCTCTTGTCCACCTCTGACACACCTGACAGTGTTATGTGAGAACGTCTGCATGTGGCATATTCCTGAGTTGTAGCTAAAGTCTAATATATACAGGTTAAAGAGAAATGGAAAAAGGACAGTGCCCTCTGGAGAGTCTGTGGCACAATGTGAGTGTCATCTGAAAAATTCTGCATGTGGCATTGCCCTGAGTTGTAGTTAAAATCCAATGTACACAGGTTGAAGAAGGAAGGAGAAAGGACAGTCCCCTTTAGAGCTCCTGTGCTACTGATTGCTGTCTGTGATGTGCTGTTCCCCAGTCTGACAAACTGAGGTCTGCCAGAAAGGTAATCTATAATCCAGTTCATCAGGTGAAAGTCCACTTCAAACCTGAATAGCTTCTCCCTCAGTAGAAGTGGCTGGAAACTGTTGAAGGCACTGGAAAAATCAAAGAACATGATCCTCACAACCCTACTACCATTGTACAAATATGTATGGGTTCATTGGAGGAGATGGAGAATAGCATAATCTACACCCATCTTCTCATTATAGGCAAACTGAAGGGAGTCTCATGTGTGGCTCATCTGTGGTCTAAGCAAATGTACAAATAGCTGCTCTAGGGTTTTTATCATATGGTATGTTAAAGGATGGACAAATGTGCCAAAACTGCTTATTGGATTTCTTTATAAACTCTAGCACACAAAGATATGGGTGTAAATACACAGGTAATCTCAGGGACATTCCTAGCCACACCCCAGAAACCACATGGCAATGTTTTCAAGGCTCAGACTGGTCATACTATATTGCTTATTGTATACATGTCAAACCATTAAGGTGCCATAGTTACTCGAAGGCTTATTTGGCTGTATTTCACTCCACAGACTTGCATAACTAGAACAATTTTCGAGTAAATTATTCCAGAATGGGATATTCCAGCAAGACCCAAGTAATGAATTTTTTTGTGAGCATAATATAAATTAAAAATTAATGCAGAAACACACAGTGATGTGTATAAGTAGCCTTTGTTTATTTGACTACCTGCACAATAAACATTGCTGAAACATACCTGTAAACCAGCACAGAAATTCTTGTAAATTGCTTATTGCTTAAATAATTTCATCAGGTCATCAGGTATGGTGCAGAGGATTTAATGAGCCCATATTGAATATTTATTTAACTGATAACACATGTGGGTGATTGTGGCAAGAGCTTTGGTTTTATTCAACTCATTTTTATATGCTGTCGTAGCAAAGATTTTGGGGTGCATGACTGACACAGAGAAATGTTCCAAGCAGCAACACTATTTTTAAGACCAACAATAATTTGGTGAGGCCATTGGCTGAGATTGAGACAAGTCCATGTCCTAACCACTGCAAGTCCAAGACATATCGAAGAGTATAAAAATGTCTTGAGCCTGGACTTAAGTACTACAGCCCTGCATGGATGCTGCCTAAAAGTTTAGCACCTTGACTTAAAACACCTTTTTGTCTCTCTAGACAGTGCATATGATACCAGTGTGCAGTTGTGTATTGACCTGTTTTTAGAAATTATTCCATCCATCCATTTTCTAAACCGCTTCTAAACCAACCTGCAGACAAACTATTCTACCTCTAAAAATTAATATCTTTAGCATAAATTGCATAACTTATGTAATCCTGCCAGATCTTGTGTTTTCAGACCAGGAATCATTAATGTTATTCTTGAAATTTCTTCCATGAATTTGATTACAATTTACAGCCTTTCTAACACAGTGGTCAGCTACTTCACTGTCTGTTGTGGTTTGAGTTAGAACCACTTGAGTCTAAGTCTTGGATACATTTTGAAATAATGTCTCTCAAAAAAACAGAGAAATGAGGGTTTGACAGATTGTTGCAAAGTTTGAATTAATGCATGAAAAATGGGGGAAAAAAACAAAGTGCCCCTGTGAACCTGCCTACAGCACAGTTCCTCTAACTCAAGTGCCCTGTTCATTGTTATTAAATGAGTACAACTTACCAATTCAAGGTATAATAATCTCAGTTTCCCTTTCCACTGTTACTTCATTAGTCCAGCTATCATGGGGTGTTTTTGCAATGCAAAACGGAACTATTAGTAGCACAGGGACTTTAGTGTTTACCAGATTAATTTGGTTTCTTCATCAGAGGCAGCCAAGATTTCCCAGTGGCTGCATGTTTGTGCACTGCAGCACATCAAGCTCCTTTTCCTTCTAAATGCTGTGAGCATGTTGCTTTTTCACAAGACACAGCTGAGTGTATAACAATAAACTAACTCATGTCTGGTCAAAAATAAACGTAAATATGTAAACAGGAACAGCCATTATCATCGTGTGTTGAGTCATAATGACAAATCAGTATTAAGAAACATATACATAACGAGGAGCAAGGTTGACATGCAGAGCAATTCAAAAATAATTAATTTGAGAATCCTTGAAACGGAAGTTCACAATTTTTTTAAAAAACAATGCAATGCATAGTTGGCATGATGATTATGCATATTTTATGGACTCTTACAGTAAGAAGCAGATATCCATTTATATGCATTTTTATACTATTAATTTTTTATTTATTGCCACAGTGTTAGAAGAACGTTTTAAGGCTTATTTTTTATCCTTTTCTAATAAAATGTGTTTCAGTATCTTTAAAACATATATATATTGTCTGTAACTGTCAAATCCATTTTATTGTTTGGCCTTTTTAATTACTAGCAAACTGATGACTTCTATACTAAAATAGTAATCTTTAACATGCTGAACTAACAAACAGGGATAAGGTGCTCCATTATAATTGGCACTCCCAGCAAACTTGACACCCCTGCATTTTGTATCTTGTCCTTTTCCCAGCACAACAGCAATGCATACTGTCCTATAACGCTTGATGAGAATAAAGAGAATGCAAAGACATCATATAAAAAAATTCTCATATTCTCCAGGGTCACCATCTTCTTTAGATTATGCCAGAAGCATGAGTTTTTGGTAAATGAGCTATTTCTCTAAAGATCTAGACATGTTTTGGATCATCGTCCTCCCAGAAGATCTAACCATGACCCAATTTGAGCTTTTTTGGCAAATGTAGGTCATGTATCCTAATAATGTTCCAAGGGCCACTGAAGGAAAAAACAGCCCCAAAACACAACAAATCCAATACTTATTAGTATTGATTCCAAATTTTTACCTGTATAGCTGTTCTTTTTACACAAAACCCACATTCTGGGATTGTCGATGGTAGCAAACTCCAGGTTCTTATGTAGCAAACTTTAAAAAAAAAAAAAGGTTTGTTGGCATAGAGGTGGCTTCTAGTTTTTTTGAGACCCCAAAATGCAAAATAGTCTTCCTCAGTCCATGGGGGTAAATTTTAAGCAGTGTTCACTAATGCTCTGGTTGTTTTGAACTTTTAAATAAATCTCCAATCAGTGAATATTGGCATTTTAAAGCATGTAATATGTATAGCTATTGGCTGATTTATATAGGTTAATACTTTAGCCTTATTTCATTTGCAAAACATGCCAATGGTTATAGCACTGACAGTATATTCTGTTTCAGATGGCACATTTAATGCTGCCCTTGCTCTGAAATTCCAGGTTGCAAAAAGACAGGCCCTGTATGGAGTAGACTTAATATGACAAGAGAGGCAGAGAAAGATGATAACACACCTATATGGAAGTAGTGAGTTTATTGATGTGTTTCCCGCTTGTAACCATAAAGCCATTTCCATAGGAGTCAATCATATTTTACTACCAATTTATGCATCTTATATTAGTCTCCCCTCACTCTTCCAACCCATCCCACAATCAAGCAGGCAATTACAGGGTTCAAGATTGAAGCCATTTGGGTGCATAGTGAGACAGTCACATACAGAAATACTGTCACAGGAAGAGAAAAGAAATAGAAAAACAAACTTAAAAATATATATATATATATCGTATTATTTTATATAAGAACAAAGCACACCACAGGTTGTCCTCCATAAAAGCAATGATTGCAACATCAACTATACAGCCATACAAAGACTTTACTGAGAGAAAGAAATAAACCCAGATGATGCAATGTTGATTTTTTGTGTCTTGAAAAGATACACAAGTTTTGCTTTCAGTGTGAAGTTCCTCATCTCTTTGCACTGCCCTGGCCTCCAGTTAAGAGGTCCCATCCTGATGCTGTTTTCAAACATCAAATCCTCAGGGACCACAGTTTTGTTGACTTTGAACAACTGCAAGATTGTTTGAGCAAAATGTTGCCAGTGTATACAACCTTAAAGCAGTATTTAATGTCAGGTTGGGGCCAAAACCAAAAAATTAGTTAAATTCCATCATGATGTTCGTGTGTGCACATGTGGAGGGTTAATAACATTCATTTTTAAGTATAAGATATGGGAGACTGGAGGCCTCTAGCCTTGCCACTCTATTTGTCAATCCAACCAATAACCACAATCTTTAAAAAAGGACACCATTTAATTAGTCCAAATAAGTGGGGCTATCATCAAACATACCAGCTGATGTAATTGTACAATGTTTCAATCAAAACATTTACAGGGATCCACCCACAAATCATTCATCAGTCAGCAGACCATCTAACAGGTTTGCATATGTCATACAGGTGATAACATCAGATATTTGGGCCAACCAAAGTCATACTTTAATCTCAAAGCTTAAAACTAGTATCCCAGGCAGCATTTAAGTCCTGGAAAAAAAACCCTAAGAAGAAATAGAACATCTACTTTATATTCATATATTTATATCATTTGTTTGCAATAATAAAACAATAGAACATAAATGAAAATTTCAGTTATCATATTTTCTCAGTTTGATTCACTATACATATAGGTTGGTACAAATAACCTTCATATACAAGCAATCTATTTGAAAAAAAAAGTTTATTAGACAGTCATGGAACAAGGCGATGGATAAAAGAAAGACAGAAAGTGTCTTTGTTCTGATTGTTGATTCCCATTTGTATTTCTTTTAAGATTTGATTGATCTGAATTGTGTT
Source organism: Arnoldichthys spilopterus (assembly GCA_037974385.1). NCBI lineage: Eukaryota > Metazoa > Chordata > Actinopteri > Characiformes > Lepidarchidae > Arnoldichthys > Arnoldichthys spilopterus. The sequence continues at coordinate 16,032,725 of JBBPDA010000021.1, read as the reverse complement.
TCCAAAAAAAGAATATTTAAAATAGTTCAGATCTCAGGATCTGTAATTAATTTTAGAATCATGTTTGCCATATTTAAAATATTTGATACATCGCCTTTCAAAAGAAGAAAGTAAATCAGCAAAACAGAGCTCCATGGTACAGCAGTAGCAGTAGTAGAAGTAGTAGCAGTATTAAACAATTTTTGTGTTTCTTAATGAACCAGAATATGCACCTCTGATACATGTAATGATTTGACGAGAGCAGTTTCATTATTGGTCAGTAGTACGTTCACCATTCTGTGGCCCCATAGCGCCCTCTGATGGCCCAGGCTAGATCTGCATCTGCTCCAGGTATTTGTAGGTGGGGTTCTCATAGCCATGGTTCTGCATCTTGCTCAGGTGACGCTCCTCAGGACTCAGCATTGGGTCAACCTGTCAAAAAACAGATCACATTATAGTACTGTTTTACAAATCAAAACTAATAAAATGTCTACATACAGTTGTGTGCAAAAGTTTGAATACCTTACATGTTTTCTGAATTGGAAAACAATAGTGAAAGTGAAACTATCATTGTGAACACACTCAAGCACCACAACAAAATGTGACCTCTGCATTTAACCGTTCGCATTTAATCACACGTGCACACGTGGAGCAGCGGGCAGCTACCAACAACACCTGGGGAGCAGTGTAGTTGGGCAGTACCTAGCTCAAGGGAACCTCAATAGTGCCCTGGCTGGGACTTGAACCTGCAACCTTCAGGTCCCAAAGGCAGTGTCCTAACCACTAGGCCACCACTGCCCACAAACAACCTCCCCGTCGGGGAATCGAACCCCGGTCTTCCGCGTGACAGGTGGAGATACTGTCCACTATACTAACAAGGATAAAAATTTTATAAAAATGCTTTCAAAAGCTTAATAATACACTTGTAATATACTTTCATCCTGTCCTGTATTGTAACCCATGACCTGTTCACAGCTCTGTAAATGGAGATATACTCACATATTCTTGTCATTATTGCATTTTACAAGAAACCTTTTCAGAAACAGGGTTTGCAAATCCATCCATGAGTGGATGTGATCAGAAAACCTTCAGTTGTTCCGTTTCAGTCTTAAAATTCCTTTTATTACAAATTACAAAAAACATCTTATCTTGTCTTTAGATCCTTCAGTAAGAAAAACGTGATGCTGAGAAACTTGTGTGCCTATCAAACTCACCTCCACAATGCCATGGCTGATGGTGCCATACTGCCTCTTCCTCAGCAGCACCAAGCTGATGACAATCACAGTTGCTATGGCCACTGCAATCACCAGCAAGCCAATCAGAGCGCTGCTTCCAAAGCTAAACTCCTCCCCTAGAGGGCGGAATGTCTCCTGGTCCCCACCACGACTGAACTGTTAAAAAGAGAAGCAAGTTTAGATGTTTGGTGATTGCATGGTGTATGATAAAAAGCTTGGAGCAGTAGATAAACATACTAAAAAAGGGTCTAAGAAATTTTTCACCAGTGGCAATATATACAGCCAAAAATGTGACAATAATATATTGGGTCCTATTTTTGTACTGGTGCAAGTACAGTTACTGCACTGTGCTAAAGTGAATGAGAGGAGCTGATGTGATTGGACAGCGCTGCAGCACACCTAACCACACCTGACAATGATGCATTCATTTAACCATGTCTTTTATTGCAGCTGAGCTGCTCTTCATGGTCTACCATGACTATTTGCCAACATCTTCTTGAATCTTGTGTCTTACCCTTACAAGGGTAAAATGTGTTTTTGTGAAGGATGGAGGTTGATCTGTGATCACATGTAGGTTACATTCCAGTGCATTCACATCAAGACATACACATGCAACGGACTCAAACACGATGGATATCATAACACCTGGAATGTAAGAAGATCTGCAAGCTTTCATTTGCTCTGAGCCTGATCTTGAACATGCCTAATCTATTGTATCACCTCCTGTATTTGTCCCTACCAACTGTAATTGCCTGCAGTACCCAACAGTGACCACTGGAGGGCAATATACTCACCAGAGGATCAACACCATTCAAAACGCTGACTTTCTCAGCACTGTAAATCACTTCTTTAACATCCATAGTTTCATCAATCACCTGTCAACACAGACAGGGCAGCCACAATTACTCACTCTGGCAGTGTAAGTAAGAGAGAGAGTCAGTGAGCAATTGTGTGAGTGGAAGTGTGTGTGCACGTAAGCATTCTAACTGTAGTGTACAGCCAAGCAAACTTATGTCAAACTATGAGCAGTTACACAAAAAGCATCTTCGTTAACAATGGATTCTTGGTTTGAAGCAGAGCTGTAGAATAAATTAAGAGTAATAATCAGGCCATTAGTAAGCCCAGAATTAGTGAGGATAACTAAACTAAGGGCGCATTTATACTTCTGGTCTGTTTCCCTTAATCCAGCAGTTCCCAGACTTTTCCTGCAGCCCCCCCCCATAGATATGATTATTTTTGAGCCTCCCAAAACACACAGACAGACAGACAGACACAGACACACCATTTGTTTTCTCAAAACTATGCTCGTGTGGACAAAATAACAAAAAAAAAAAAAAAAAAAAAAAAGGAAAATGACCATTTTCAAAAATACCCAACCACTTTTGAACAGGCTCCCTGTGACTTCTTATCTTGTTCAAATTCAAACTCTCATAAGCTAGTATTTCAGACACATAACACACTGGTGTCTCTCCTCAATACCCACCGTTTTACCAGAAAAGCCAATATATGCCGTTTGGCATGCTGCGCCCCCCCTTGCAACTGCTACAAGCCCCCCCTAGGGGGCACATCCCTCAGTTTGGGAACCACTGCCTTAATTAGACCAAATCTGAAATGATGCACTGCTGTATTTTAGTTTGAAATCACTTGGCGATGACCTATTTAGCATTAAACCAAAAGGTATAAACACAACTTCTTGTTCTTTAAGGCACATCCATCAAAATCTGTCTCAATCATGCTGATCTCTATTGTACCTTGACTTGCTGGTTTTACTGATGTCATTTTTCATTTGTCTTGTGATAGTCTAGAGCAATAAGCCTCGAGAGGCCCTGTGTTACCATTTTGCATGACATGGAACAGGGCGAAATTCCTGTAAACACGTAATATAATTTGACATGATGTAATTTGATGTGATCAAACCTGATGTGTCAAATGCCAATAGACTGCTGATAATGGCAATGTTTTTGGTGTGTTTAAATGTGCTTGGTTCATATTGTGTGCATACAAACTGCTCCAGCGTTCATCTGGTTGCAGACGGAGGCTAACCTGCTCAGTGCCAAGTATACCTATGATCTATAATCACTTAATAAACCTATAGTTCTATATTCATTAAATTAGCCAACAGATACCTTTAGCGACAGTTCAGCATGGTTTCACGGGGAAGGCATGAACTGACAGGCTTCAGATTTTCTGCACAAACCTCTAGGTTTAACAGAAAGACATGCTAGCATGCAGACACTGCACACAGAGTGACTACAACACACTCAGTCCAGTGCAACACCATGCAGTTTAATCCCGATTATGCAGAGGCTTAGGATCCAGACCCCGCTAAGAACCAGGATGCAAGAACTTGACTGGAAAATAGGGGGAATATGACATGCAATGACAGCTAAAATTTAAATGAAACATATTCCAAGAACCCTTTCATTTGAGAATAAGAGACAGTCATAGTAATATGAATTATGAAAAACGTCATGTCTGAAAGCAGAAAAAGCATATTAAACTTGTATAAAATGAAACATTCCACAGACGTCTGAATGCCTAAATATAGTGTATGATCAAGGTAGGAAGACCACTGAACCACTAAGGTGCTTTTTGTCATTTTTGCTCCCTTATGGAGTTATTAAGCAAATGCATGGGGGCTTTACTACAGCTGGGTTAGTGTAAGAAGCAAAAGCAAGCTGTATTTCTTTGCGACATGAGAGTAAATATGAAGCAAAGCTGCAGTCAGTATTACAGGCCAGTTTTACTGAGGCAAATCTGCATTGTGGCAGGCAGACTAAAGGACTCTTACCACATTGTCACTGATTTTGTTCTTGCTGTTGATAATCTGCTCTTCAGCCCCAATCAGACCATCCAGACTGTTCATTCCAGAACCTAGAAAACAGAACAGTACAAAAAACAGCCATCACACACAGAGACACAAGTCCTAGTATGTTTCAGCACTTTTGCAGGGAACAAGTCAGTCATGCTGAAACTGACCCAGATTTCTACAAAAAGTACACACACATACATATATATATATATACACACACACACACACACACACACACACACACACACACACACACTTGAAAAGACACAGCCAAATAAAAAATCTTTGATGTTTGCCAAAAAAATGAAACCGCTAGTACATCCTCCTTCCTCATCACAAGTTGTATTTTACTTTGCAGGCAGCTGTAGGGATGATGCATACAGCAAAGAGTTTGTTTCCCATCAAACTAGCTCATGGCAGGAGGTTCTCTTGCATGCACTCACTGCCCCTCTCCCTACAGCAGCCAGCTAGCAGCCCAAGGCCCACGACAGCAGAGCAGCTCCATTCATAAATGATAAGTTCATCAAAGAGTGATGCACTGAAGAACAGCCATGGGCACAGCACTCGACCCACAAGCCTCCTGGGGACTCACTTAGCAACTGGTGCACAAAGACAGGACTAAAGAATGCACCACTCAAAATAAATAAATAAATAAATAATATAAAAGGGGGTCTTAAAATATATTCTGGATTTTTTTTGTCATCTTTTTACTATACTTAATGCTGCATGAGTACTACAAAATTCGACGAGTTACAATATATGCCACCAATTGCTATAGCCCACAACAAACCCCCCAAAAAACAAATGAGTTGGGAGTAACATGGCTGGAGCAGTTATGATTGTTTATATATGACAAGTGATTTAGGTCCATGGCTGCTAGCCGTACCCAATATCGCCAGCAAGGCAAAAAAAACATAGCTTTTGTATTCGTTTTTTTTTTTTTTTTTTTTTTTTTTTTTCCTCAGAGCGGACTTTAACTTATGTTAAATAGTTGAACTATTCAGGAAAATGACAAAACAATGGTTGTAAAACCCCACTGTCTGCAACAAAATGCATGATGCAATCCAAATCGGCACAAGAATAAAGATGAGTAAAAACATAACACCACATAATCCACACATATTCCCATAACAGACAATATACAACCAGTAATCATCATATGAGAAAGAAAACTATTTTGTATAAGCCACTGCCAATGTTTTTTTATGAAAAAGAGGGGTTGATGCTAAAGAGAAATAGTATTGGCACTTTATGTGGAATCTGCTTTTACACCAAGTTGTGCTCTTCAACCAAAACAGGTAATCCCATAATTTACAGGAGTAGTGAAAACTATATATAGGGATCATTCCCAGTACAGGGACTATCCTGGCTTTGCACCATTTTAAAAATGATGGCCATTAGCATTTGCTATTAACACAGATGTTTTAAAAGCCCTTCAACAAATAAAGGATGGGGAAAAGAATCCCATTGACAGTCCAAAGGTCTGCTTGTATGAGCAAAAATGCAGCAGAGTTTCACTAAAGCTGGATGCAAGTGAGACGCACACAACAACACTCCAGTCACCACAAAGGGGGCAAGAGGTATGTTTTCTGCCCTTTTTGTATTTTCTGCCCTCTAGTTTAAATCTTATGTACCCAATAGCAAAGTATTAGCCGAGTCAGACAATCAAACAACGAGGCTGCAACTCTACCGAGAACAGATTAAACAGAATCTGACAGAAAAAGGAAGAGAGAGGGGGAGAGATAGAGAGATGCACAGCATGAGCAAAATGACAGACAAAACAATGTGATTATTTTTATTTATTTATTTAATGTCTGCACTTCAGTCTGGGAGTAAAAATTGGGCCAATTTACACTTGGCCGCAGGTCTGTGGAAACAGCACTCCCGCGACAGCCCTTCTAAATCAAAGCACTCCTATCACCAGGAGAGAGGGGAAAAGAATAATTAACTAAAGCACTTGAACAAATGAACCCTGAAGCCGTCGACAGAAAGCTGGACCTGTGTGCAAAAGGGGCTAGCAGGTATTTTTTTTTCCAAGGCCAAAGCAGAGGCCTTGTCTTTTCACATTGCCTTCAATCTCAAACCCAAATGATTAATTAGCTTAACAAGCATAGAGGCCTAGACTTGTGGAGTGGTACAGTCAAAATTTTAAATGAAGATTAAACTAACTTTAACTGGAGAGTCCATCAGTGAATATTTAAACATGTCTAAATCTGAATATCATGGGAGTTGCATGTTACCTCATTAAAATTCTGCTGAGCTCAGTTAACAAAATAAAGTTCTTATGCAGGGTTTGTGTAGTTGGGCTGTGGAGGCAGTGGTTAGGATCTTGCTTATGTGAACTAAAGCTCACAGGTTCAAGTGTCAGCACAGACACCACTGAAGTATCTTTTGAGCAAGGTACCATCCTGCTACATTGCTCCCTGGGCGCTGCTGATACCTGCCTACTGCTCCACGTGTGCACGTGTGATGGGTTAAATGCAGAGGTCACATTTCGTTGTGATGCTTGATTGTGTTCACAATGACAAATAGTTACTTTAAGTCTTTAACTTATATGAGTCTGGATTTGAACAAGTTCACTTTTAGTTTGTGTTCAGTGTTGCTGTTTTCTGAAACTCATACATGTAAACATGGGTTAATAAAACCAAACCAAACAGGACCATTAGGTTGGGTGCAGGGGTTGCCAATGAAAAGGTGTTGATGAATGTGCAGTCTTTTGGGGTTTACACTCACACAGCAAAATGTAAAAGCTGGGACAAAGAAAATGTAAAGTATATGTATAAAAGACTTGCTTTAAATGTCTTTTTGGGATTTTTGTTTTGAAAGGCTACTTTCTATGATTAATTAGCTTAACAAGCATAGAGGCCTAGACTTGTGGAGTAGTACTGTCAAAATTTAAAATGAAAATATTTTCCAACTTGCGATCAGGCAGCTAAAATGCCCATATCAACAGGCTGTGGTAGAGTTTTCTAATGATGTTCAGAGGGAGTCATTTATGGCCACTTGGTGCTTTTTTCCCCCCTCATCATCTCCATTAAACGAAAAAAGATATTTTTTAGTATGTTTATAAACTTTGTTATCTATGAGGTTTTGTCTATAGTTCATGCAGTTCAATACCTTTATTCGCATTATAACTTTTTAATGGAGAGTCCATCAGTTAATATGTAAACATGTCTAAATCTGAATATCATGGGAGTTGCAAGTTACCTCATTAAAATTCTGCTGAGCTCAGTTAACAAAATATAATGGGTTAAATGCAGAGGTCACATTTACAAATGTAAAAGCTGGGACAAAGAAAATGTAAAGTATATGTATAAAACACTTGCTTTAAATGTCTTTTTTGGGATTTCTTTTTTAAAAGGCTACTTCTAAAGGACACTTTGCAAATGTTTTTTTTGACAAATTAAAAAGCAACTGTGTTGAGTTTTCATAATAACTCATCAAATAACAATCAGGTCCTTGAGAAAGTGCAGCAAAAAGAATTACAGTAATAAAGAGAAAACCCTGTAAACAGGTGCACAGATTACCATGTAAACCCAGTATTGTGGATATAAATGCTCATTAAAGATCAATGCTGCTAAAATAAAAATCAGTATTGTTTTTACTCAGATTGTTATTACTAGGACATTAACGCTGGTACAGATGATACATCACCCATCACTATAGCGGCCTTTTTTAATAAAACAGCTCCCCCAAGCAGACGTTGAGGGGGAGGTAACGTGAGTGACTTGTTGGACAAGTAACAAGATGGCCCGCAGGCCTGACAGATAAGACATCACAGCAAAGGTAGGAGGATGGTGGTTGGGGGAAGGAAACAATACTAAAGACAGCAAATGGAGAGATGCAAGGAGGTGACTCCAAGATGAGAGACAACCAGCGAAAAAAGAAGGGGGAAAAATAAGAACTAAGGCACAACTAAGGCACAACAGACGTAGGCAAAGGTGACTCAGTGGGAGCGAGAGAAAAGAGAACACTGCAAAGACCCACCTTTTTTGAAGGCGCGTGGGGGTTCAGAGAGATCGCCTAGGTATTGCGCACAAGCGTAGGAAAAAGAAAAGAAAAACAAAGATTGGAACAGGAAAAAGAGGAGAGAAACTAAAAAAAAAAAAAGAAGAAAAAAAAAAGAAACCCAGATAGCAGAGGAATAGTCAAGAATATCAAGCTGTGCCTAACAGCTGAAACGAACACTTCAGCAGGGAAACTTCTGGGACTAAAACGTCCTGACAAAATGAAGAAGTTAATGAACAGAGTGGGAGGGGGAGAGAAACAAGATGAGTTTCCAAATAGGCCTGCTGACTGCAAAAGCCCCCAGGGGGTCTGATATCTTTGATTCAGGTTTAATTTTCATACAACATCCCATAAAATGTAGCTCAAATAAATTTCTATTTGAGTGTTTGTTTTTTTTCTTTTATGTAATTTGCTAAATGATTCCCCCCAGCGTTTAGCCATTTTGGTTTTTTGTGGGATCTGTAAGATTTTTAAAGTGAGGAGCTTGGCAGGCTGGAGGGAGCGCACTCAGACGGACGAAGGTTTTTCAAAGCCTTTGGCTGCACTGTGACTTAGGAGCCTTGGGCTTTGTGATTTTAGCAGAACTTCAAATGGCGCTGCGCAGAAGGCAGTGCTCGGGAGCGAATCATGCTGGCAAAGATAAGTGGGTGCCAGAGGCTCGTCTAGACTGTTCTCTGAGCTTTCTGCAGCTCTTATTAGAATAATTAGACATTAGAGCTGTCATGATTCAACGCAGTACCCAAAAGACCAACCTAACGAGAACAAAAAGAAGAAATAAAATAATCAAACAAAAATAGCTTAGCGAATATAAGTCACACTGCTTTGACCACAACATGACTCAGTATCGATGTAAAAATCTACAGTAAATTGATGATGCCTCGAACTGAATGAGGAAAAATGTCAATCTCAACACAGTTCTAAAAAAGTTGAAAATTCAGGAGCAGCCCCAGGTTAAAAGGTATGCATAATCCACTAACTGTGCCAGACTACAGGTCTTGTGATAGGGTTTAGTAAAGTCATTGTGTAGAACTGTAATTAATATGTGATCAAAAAATGGCCAAACTGCCTGAAGGGGTTACACCTCGCTGCAGGTAGACTCTTACCCTCAGGTTCAGGCCGTAAGCCCAGGGAGTTGACACGTATGGGGTGTAAGGGTTTGCCTTCAAATGGTGGGACCTCTCTGCTCTCCTCAGAGGAAACGGTCACATCGGGCTGAGACTCGGAAATAGAGGACAGGAACTGATCCATATCTGCCTTCTGCTCCTGGAGAAGATCATCTGATAGATAGATAGAGAGATAGAGAGATAGAGAGAGATAGAGAGAGAGAGAGAGAGAGAGATAGAGAGAGAGAGAGATAGAGAGAGAGAGAGAGAGAGAGAGAGAGAGAGAGAGAGAGAGAGAGAGAGAGAGAGAGAGA
>JBBPDA010000021.1:16003177-16016481 GCA_037974385.1 Arnoldichthys spilopterus | reverse complement strand
CACACACAAACACACACACAAACACACACACAAACACACACACAAACACACACACAAACACACACACACACACACAGTATTGTAATAATACACTTATTTACAAGCCTCAAATACATAATCTACGATTTATAAATTACATGAAAATAATAATTTATTTATTTATTTATTTATTTTAAAAATCCGAAATTAGTGACTCACGACGGAGAATGGAGTGAAAGTGACTGTCATTGTGAACACACCCCATCACACGAAGTGTGCCACAACTAAATGTGACCTAAATGTGACCTCATCCACACGTGGAGCAGTGGGAAGCTGTTAACGGCGCTCGGGAAGCAGCGGGACTTGCTCAAGGGAACCTCAGTGGTGCAGCATCAGCGAGCCCTGGGTGCCCACGACCCTATTTCAGGTTCACCAGTCGTTCTTCCTTGGATCACTGTTGGCAGGTACTAACTACTACACACCTGGAACCCTCCACAAGACCTGCCGTTCTGGAGACGCTCTGACTCCGTCGTCTAGAACATCACAATAAGGCCCTCGTCAAAATGGCTCAGATCCTTACGCTCCTGCTTCCAGCACATCAACCTTAAGACCTGACTGTACACTTGCTGCCTAATAAATCCCGCCCCCCTGAGAGGTGCCATTGTAATGAAGTAACTAGAGAGCCAATCTTATGTCAGTGGTCATAATGTTATGGCTGAACTAATGAACTAAATAAGGGAAGAACAGCAACAGAACAGTCGCCCGTGCGAAGGCGCACGTCCGTCAGTCTGTCAGCAAAACCTCCGCTCGAGGAAAAGCGAACAGCAGCCACGTTGCAGCTGTGTTACTGATCACGTATACTGGGTTTACACTACCACACCACTGGAAGCTCTTCCCTCATGACTTCACCACCGCACTCATGAGCTTCCTCAGGTGGTCAGCAGGTCAGCACTAGTGGAATGGACTATTTTATGCTGACCCAAGTCCAAACTCACTTCCCTTCTGAGGGTTTATGTAAGATACAAGGGTGTCAGGAAGCAAGTGCTGCTGTCTTCCTGTTAAATGTTAGTAGCCCTTGTGACCTGAAGGTCGCCGGTTCAAATCCCAGACCGGTACAAGTACCACTGGGGTTCCCGTGAGCAGGGTACCGTCCCCAAGCACCGCTCCCCAGGCGCTGCCCTTGTCAGCTGCCCACTGCTCTTACAGGGATGGGTTAAATGCAGAGGTCACATTTGGTTGTGGTGCACTGTGTGCTGTGCTATGTTCACAATGACACTCGCTCACTTGATATGACGTATAAATAATATCCCAATATTTTCAGGCCATATTGTGATACATGAAACATGAAGATAATGTTGTGAGAGCAGATCATGAATGCACGCTTTAATCCTTTCATGCATTGGTGAATAACCCTAATACTTTAAAACGTGGCCTGGAACAAGCAGCAATACAGCAATACCAATGCATAATCAAGGTTTCACCCAGTGCCACTTTACACGTATTATTATCTTAGAAAGACAGACTATTGCACAAGTGAGAGAGAGGTTGGGCACTGATAAAGTGTGCAGAGAGTAAGTTTTACTATCTTCATCATCTCTGATCATAAAGTGGCACAGTGAAGGATAGTGAAGCTGAAAGCCCAGCAGAAACCTGCTACAGTGCTCAGGAGATGAACTCTGAACGGCCAAAGGTCAAGAAGTGAAGTAATGACAGGTTAAAGAGATGCCGTGTCAGCACGGGCTGTTTTTCTAAGTATTAGAAAATGTTATGATCCCTTTGTTCACAGCTCTCACTTCTTTTGATCACTTTTTCTCTGCAGGACGCAGGACACAGCCAGGCTGGGGTCAATACAACGCGCACATACTTTTTTAAAACTCAAAATCGAGGGCCAGACTCGCTCAATATTTTTCAACACTCGCAAATGGTTTTCTTACAGACGTTTTCATGCTAACGAGTTGGAAGAAAACATAAACACATGAAATATTTCTTCTTTCCCCCCCGAGAGACTCGACCAGGCGGAGCAGAGCAGAAACTTCACCTTAAAGGCTATCGTATATGTACGATCGAATAAGGAAGCTCTATAAAATCTAACTTGAAATGCAGGATTTTATAATTATCATAATTTTACAAAAATAAACAAATACTACGAAGCGACAAAGCAAAAACCATGCTCACCCTTCTGTTGCAGCCATCGCTCTCAACTGACGTGCAGAAGCCCACGTGATTTATCAGCTGAGTTGGGCAGCGCTGCACGTCGTCACTGACGCATCATGGGAAATTGAGTCTTACACGGTTAAAGCGTTTGGCACGAGTTCTGCAAACGTGGGGCACTTTTATGTAAAAGCTACAGGCAAAAGCTGCGCATCGTAATTTATTTAGGCCTTTTAAAAATGAAAAACAAAATATAAAAAATAGATAAAAAATAACAAAAATGTTATAACGTGTTAGAGTGCAAAGGAGGGTCACCTGACCTTTTCCCCGCAACAACAAAGTCATGCCAAAATATTGCTTGTTCCTTATTCTCTCTTTTTTCTCTTGTAATAATATTTTTTTTCTTTTCCTCTTTTCCTCCAAATATATATAATGTTATTAAGCAGCATGTTCCTCTTTTTCTCGTTCCAGGGTAAACGCTGTTATTAACAAAACACTCTGTTATTCAGAAAAACATCTCTTCCGACTAATCCTCAGCTTTCAACTTTAGTTTCAGATGTAGTGACATTGTGTACTGACCCAATAAACATCTGGGTGGGGTCTGAGGGGTTGTGCTAGAAGCTATGCATCAGCAGTTATGACACAGACAGCAAAACATTTCATCACATCTGACTGAATAAATAATAATCACGAGTTTGTTCCATATTTTTAAAAAGAGGAACCAGCTGGGCCTTTCCTGAACTATGCAGCATCTACTTTGGGCTGCCCAACCTGTCATATTATGCTTCATATATTTTAATCAAAAGCAAAACCCACTAAGTATACCGTAAGTATATAATTTAATGAATTATTAACAAAATATTAACATTATATAGGATTATTTGTTCACTAAAATAAATAACAAATAAGGCAAGAAAATGGATAATAATATGTTCCAAGTCCTGGCAACGGAGGCCTGCGCTCTCACTCAGAATTTCATCAGCTAATGTTGCTAACAAACACTAAGAGCCAATAGTCACCCAAATTGCCAAAAAGGTTTCAGGAACATCCTCAAAACTTCTTTCAAACTGCATCCAGCTCTTCTATTAAAGTGGTGCAGAGTTGTTGATGTGGTTTTGTACTCACTATGACTTGTGAGCTATAAAAATGAAGAGAACTTCACCGTTATGGGCAACTTCTTCAGACACTGCCAGGGCTGGTGTTCAGAAAGGAGAACCGCGTTAGAATCAGATTCATGATGGTCGTCAGAAAAGGCTCATCTACATGGTGAAGATCTGTTCGCTCACAGTAAGTCACACTGAGACCTATACCTCATCCACAAGTCTGTGCCAGCTTAATAAAGAGTTGCATGTGGATTAAGAGCCATTTGGGTTACATTGTTTCACAGAATCAGTTTCGCGGCTATTTGGGTGACTATTGCTGCCCAATGTCTGCTAACAACATTGGACATGTAGCTCTAGTCTGGATGCGTTTGGACTCCTAACATGGTTTGGCTGATTGACTACATCAAATGGAAAATGGTGCAATTTTTCGCTGAATTTTCCCTTTAAGCTAATTGCTAATTTCTCCAGGTTTGTCTGTAAAGGTGTTGGATTGTTTGTCCTGGGAAAACCTAAAAGAGCCTCGACTCCTTATATCAGCAGTACCTTTGGCCTGTCTGACTGATTCTCAGAACACAGGCCTTATTAATAAGCTCACTCATGAACTGTGAGCGGACCATGAGATAAGCTTCGATCCGTTCAGAAGTGCTGACCTCACTGCTAACTGAATTGCATGGAGCCTATGGATCTCGCCGGCCGTACTTTAATCTGCAGCAGAACCTGCAGGCCGGCCAGGCCGAGATGTCTCGTAGCGTCTGACGACCCATAGAGGTGCGTTAGGCATGTTTTCACCGGCAGTTTGACAAACAGAGGACAAGATGACATTTCCACCTCACATGTCTTCATTAAAAAAGAAAGCACTGCTCTGTTCTCCTTCCCTGCTTTGCTTTCACCTCCATCCACACACGGAAGGGAAGAGGAGGCCGGAAAGGGCGACACAATTGGATTTGCTGTTTTATTGGTCCATAATTCTTCAGAACATGACAAAAATGATGCCCATCTGACAGCTGTTTCCCCCCAAAAGTCATTACCTATGCTCTTTTTCTCTCTGCGAGGAAATTAAGAGAGACATTCAAGACGACACAAAGTGCTTTTGAAGGCAATCTGTTGTTTTATTGCTTTGCTTTTTGTCATTTAATCACTGTGGGGAGCAGCACGTTCAGATATAGTGTCAGCGATGAGCTTCTAGATTTCGTCAGTGCCTTCAGAACAGATCCAGACACATTGTTGTCCCCTCTGCCATCTGTTAGTGGATCATCAGCTTCCTCGCAGGCAGGAAACAGCAGGTGAGGCTGGAGGAAAGTGCTTCTTCCCCCCTTCAAAGGTGTGTCCATTCACCATGGCTCTTCTCCTCCTACACCAATGACTGCACCTCCAAGGGCCAAGCTGTCAAACTCCTGAAGTCCAGACGACACCGCGGTCATCAGACTCATCTGAGATGGTGATGAGTCATAGTCAGTGCATCGGCAGGGGGTAGAAAGGCTGGTGCAGCCAGGAACCGTGGCGAGGACTGTGGACTTTAGGAGACAACTCTCCACTCAGCTCCCTCTCCCAATCTCAAACGGCCCTGTCATGACTGTGGAGTGCTTCAGGTTTGTGGGAATGACCTTTTCCCAAGAACTGAACTGGGAGATCAACATCAATGTGGGCCGTGGAGGCCTAGTGGTTAAGACCTGAAGGTCACAGGTTCGAATCCCAGGTGCTGTTGGTAGCTGCCTGCTGCTCCACGTGTGCACGGGTGATGGCTTCAATGCAGAGGCCACGTTTCGTTGTGGTGCTTGAGTGTGTTCACAATGACAAATAGTCACTTTCTCTTCGTGTCAACCCCACAAACACCCAACAAAGCATCTTGACAGTTGAGAAAGTTCGGTCTGCCTCAGGAGATCCTGTGTGCATCCATCACAGTCTGGTGCAGCCACAAAACAGGGTAAGAACTGACTGCAGCAAACAGGGAGGACAGCTGAAAAAAATCATTGGTGTCCCCCTGCCCACACTTACACTATACCCCTCTAGAACCAGAAAACAAGCCTCACAATGCTGCAACTTCACAAAGGCGATACTGGACCCAAGACACAGCAGCAGTCTCTTCCCCCAGGACAACACCCTCAAAAACAGCTGAACAGTTCCCATCACCTTCCTATTTAATGTCCACATTGTGTGTGTTGCATGTATACTTGGTACTGTAAACTGTATAGTCTACTGTTTATTGTATAATGTGCACCACATACTGTATATATACAGTACATAGAATTTTGTATATTGTTTGTTTAAGTACATAGATATATAAACTTATATTCTGTATATTGTATTTATTGTACATATCTGGTATATTGTTCCGTATGTTGTACTGTACCATGTATGCATATTGTATATTGTGTATTGCACATTTTTGTCTGCATAGTCCATTGTATACTATGTACTGTACATTGTCTATTGAGTATTGTTTTGCACAGTACGGTCTCTTACACTCCAGCACTAAAGAAGCACTATTGGTCGTAACCAAATTCCTTGTGTGCCCAAACATGCTCTTAATACACTTAGCTAAAAGCGCTAACACTGCTAATAATGAAGGAAAGCTAACAGGGCCCAGTTAGCATTAGTTCAGTATTGTTCACTGTTAGGCTTGTTTTGTGTGGTAGAAGGTTCCGAAACTGTCAGGTCTTCACTGCCAGAATGTGCGATTGTTTCATTGGCCAGGGAGTTGCCTCTGTGACCTGAAGGTCACCGGGTCAAATCCCAGACCGGTACTAGTATCACCGAGGTTCCTGTGAGCAAGGTGCCGTCCCCAAGCACTGCTCCCTGAGTGCTGCCAATACCAGCTGCCCACTGCTCCTACCCGGATGGGTTAAATGCAGAGGTCACATTTCGTTATTATGCACTGTGTGGTGTGTTCACAATGACAAATAATCACTCACTCACTGAACTGGTCCATATCTTTATATTTATTATTGATATTTAACACTATGCTGCTCTATCTTGCTGCTCCCCGTGTCATGTTCACATCTGCTCTTTTCCATACCATTGCTGTATCTCTGCATTACCTGCTGCTTTGCACCTGTTGGAACTGTGTACTGGTCTCTTTGTTTGTACCTGTCTGTCTTTGCACTGTTTGTCCTGCAGTGTTTGCATACAAAGCTCTTTATGTCGTTATGCATAGTTTTGGTGGTCCTGTGTTTCTGTGGAGCACCATGGACTTGAAGGAACATTGAGTCATTTCACCATGTGCTGTACTAACTGTTTACGGTTAAAATGATTAAAAACCGAATTGACTTATTCAGCTGTTTTATTCAGTTAAAAAGCATTGCCAGCTTCTTAAAGAGACACTTTCTGAAAAGCTGACTGCCTGATGTCAGTGTCAGAGGAGCTTTGGCTCCATCTGGTGGCCGCGAGCCGTCTGCATCACCCGAGTACTGACCGGCCTGGCCACGCCCCTTCCAGGTGATACTCCTTGTGGGGACATCAGGGCAGGCATTAAAAGGATTATGGGAACGTTGCGATGTTTCGTACGTTTTCACTGCGACTCTGAGCGTTCTGATATTCTGTTTGTTTTCTGGATTTTGACCTGTTTTGGATTTTTGGATTTGCCCTGGTTGTTCCTGTTTACCGGTATTTTGACCTTTTGCTTGTGTCTTCGACCTGGTTTTGGATTGTCTTTGTTTGCCCTGTTCGCCGTGATTTTGACCATTTGCCTGAACCTTGACCACGATTACGTCTTTGTCTCTGATGCATCTGCCAGCGCTTGTGTCCAACACCTGACATGGCAGTGAAAAAGACCACCCCTCCCTCAATGACCAATGGTGCTCTTCCTGACTGTAGGTGATGTGCAGGGCTGGATTAAGGAGGGTGGGGGCCCCTGGGCAAATGCATTTTCGGGGCCTTACTTATGCAAAGATATAGAGAAGAGTAGAGAAAATGTCGCCAGTGTTTTACACATCGAGTTTCATGGCTCGGAGTCACAGAGTAAAGTTGTCTATCGCACAATTTGTTCACTTATAAGAGACAAAGTCTCTGCTCCATCACAAGCCATCGCCGTGGAGACAGTATAATAAGCCAGAAAACAGAGCAACAATCTTTTTAAAGCCGTATGAAAGGCACATTACGCACCATGTCAGTGCTGTGAGGCTGGCCCTGAAAATGACCAAATGACCAGACCATCGGTCAGCAAGCTTTCAAAGCAATGAGCAGTAGAACTGTACAAGAGCTGCCACAACACCTCACTCACGCCGTACTGTATATTCGCGAAGATGCCTTAGAAAATTGAACTTTTCTGCATTTCTTTACAGCAAATTCCTTCATCAAATCACAGAAATCCAGTTTGTCGACCACACCCCTCTCCAGTGCCTCCTGTGCCATGTTCCCAGTGTTCGAAACATGACTGACCGTGACCTTTACTGAAAATGCGGCAAACAAAACAACACCGATTCCGTTGGAAGTGAAATTCGGCTGAAACAATCATCTCTGATGTCTGTGTGTGCAGAAGCTTCGCTCGGACTGAATTGTTGACCTTTCCCGAGTGAGCAGGGTCAGTTCCGTAAGGATCCTCCACGTTACTGACTGCCCGACTCGGCTGCTGCAAGGCCTCTGTAGCCAGGCTTTCTGATATTTTTTCCAACCAGTAGCATAAAACTAGAGAAAACACAGTAATTTCTCACAATATTCATTACAATAACAAGTGAACAGCGATTATGATGGACACATACAGCAGCTTTTGCAGACTGTTGGTACTGCAGCCCTCATGAGTTAATGTAGTAACAGAAAATAACGAATATTGCTCCAAGGCTAGCAGCGTTCAGACTGCGCTCGCGCACACGGACACTAAATGTATGAAACTGGTCATCGATTCGGTGGCACATGCGCAGGTAACTCTGGACAATTTCATGGACATTAAAAAACTTCTCGGAACAGCTGTGATGTTAAACGTGTGCTCTGGTTTAGCTGTTGATCGAGTCTCAGTTTAACATCGTAGCATTGTTAGCATTAGCGTTAGCCTTTGAATTTGTCTCAGATTCAGAAAGCATCTATGTTGGTAGGTACTAACTACCTGGAACACTCCACCAGATGCTCTGTCCCAGTCGTCTAGAACATCACAATACGGCCTTTGTGAAAGTGGCTCAGATCCTTGCGCTTGGCCATTTTTCCAGCTTCCAACACATCAACTTCAAGAACTGACCGTTCACTTGCTGCCTAATACATCCCACCCATCGACATGCGCCACTGTAACGAGATCAGCAGTGTTGTTCACTTCACCCGCCAGTGGTTTTAATGTTGTGGCTGATCGGTTTTAAATGCAGTCAAACGATGATTTTTCAGTGGGAACCGATAAAAGTCATGTTCCGGTGTCACACAAACATTTAGAACACGGTTCCATTCAGTGAAAAAAATCCAAAATGTGTTTAAACACCATAGGAGTCGACGTAAATACCCCAATCATCTCTATAACTGAGCCGTTTCCCCGAGTGGGCTGTATTTAAACATACAGCACATCCCCACGTGGGTATGACTAACTCCCCAGTAATGTTCCCAAGCAGCGCCTTGCGCAACGCACTTACAGGAACAGGAGTTCTGCAGCGGAAAAGGGAAACAGAGAGGTCTACGTTCATGACTACTGCTATTACTGCCAAGCCTGGAGCCACTGCTTACACAGCCTTTTCTGAACACTTTCCCAACATGGCACAAAACGGAGGAGACATTCGCCGGGTCAGAGAAATGTACGAAGGGTTCGATCTCAGGAACATGTCTCCAAGCAGGAAAAAAAGACACAGAGACCAGCAGCTGGAAAACAACGTCGATGTTCTTTTCATAATTCCACCCCAACGGAACCAAACCCAGGTGCACACAGCGATATTTAACCCCGGCGACGGGACAGCCTGGATGGATGCGATCCACGAATGGGCAAAAGACAACCACCTCACTCTGTTTGTCCAAAGGAATACAACGTATCGCAGCGGTGTGAGCACTGAAAACTTTCAGGTGTCCGGTCAGCAGGTCGGGACGTTCAGGGACGCATTCGGAAACCTCTTCCACCAGCTACAGCGACAAGCTCAAGCGCATCGTCCGGAACTTTGAGGTGTGTTGACAGGTGAAGAGAGTGAAATATTACGGACAGGACTGTGAAGCCATTGCTCTGATGGTAAAAATGCTTTGGGTTTGAGAGAAACGGTCCTGCTTTTCACGTCCTGAGCTCAGGCAGCAGCACCACAGCTGAGGAAAAAGCTTTAAATGTACTGCATATGATATTTCTGCGTTTGTAAACATTGTTTCCTCCTTTGCAGAGATCATCCACATGAGCAGAAACCATCACAGGAACTGTCAGGGAGGCTAACCTGGACATTTGGCCTCTTTTGCCTGTTTTTGGATTTTGCCCGGCCCTTATGTTCCCCGCCTGGATTTCTTCATGCTTTTGTGCACCAAGAGCATTACTGGTGCATGGGAAGGGGGCAGGCTTGTGGGCAGGCTTATGAGTGGGCAATATGGTGTGTGTGTGGTGGGGGGGGGGGATTTCCCCATTGAGATTAAGCTGGTAACCATAGTGTTAAGGGTAAATAAATGAAAGGGAAAGACCAAGACCCCCTGAGACCCCCGAACGCTGCATCAGCACATTGAAGAAGATTCTCTGGAAAAATCTTCAGGAGTATGAACGACAGAGTTAGTGATGGGTGGAGTTAAAAGATGGTCATCCTGTTTTGTCTGTTGCCACCCTCCCAACACCCCCAACACCCCCCTCCGTCTCCCTGCCAACAAAAATATTTGGTTTCACTTTGTGTCCCCACACCCAACACGCATGTTCACTGCCGTCAGGTCTTTTGCACACTGTGGATGAGCAGTAAGCCGTACTGGGCCTTTACATTACTGCTCCTATTCTGTTGTTTGTTGATTCCTGTGAGGTTCATTAATCTTGTTGATTCTGTGGATTACTCAGAAATTAAAAGTGGCACCGTGCAAAAACGTGGCAAACGTGATGATGATTCTTCTGATTTTGAGGGTATGGGGCCATGGACAAAGTGGATGATGTCTGAGTATCTGCTTCAATAAACTTTACTATGACCACAAGCTCAGCGCCTCACTGTTGACTCACCTTAAGAACAAATATTGGAAAAATGCAAGAATATATTACCGTATATATATATATAACTAAAAATTAAAAAAAAAAATTAAAAATTACTACAAATTGAAAAAAAACAAAAAAATCAATCATTTCAAATGGAACTGAACTTTTGCTGGATGATGATTGTGTAGGACAAATATCACTGCTAATATAATAATGTAATAGTCCCGTTTAACTGTATTTTCTTAAGAAGGTCACGTGATTTGATTCACTGAACGTATAAAAGTTGAACAGTAAATAAAGTGAAGCAAACAACAAGTCTAACCCTGGCTTTCATCTTACAGTGTGTAACTCCGCCCATTCCCATTGTGTTCCAATGACAAAGTTGCTCAGTTTCCAAGAAGCCAGAAAGTGCTTTGAGTAAGTTGATGTGACATATAAGCAACAGCTGGTGGCGTAGATCATAAGCTCCGCCCATACCGTCTTTTAGTCATGTGATTTCATGCATCGTGTAGCTTTTAGCTGCTGCTGGCTGCCTGACAGGCCTGTAGGTGTGTCCAGATGTGACTAGATGGCGGAGGAATGGATCTTTTTTAAGAGTGACTGTTTGACATTGTGAACACACCCCATCACACAAAGTGCACCACAATGAAATGTGACCTCTGCATTTAACCCATAAAGCAGTGGGCAGCGATCAACAGCACCTGGCGAGCAGTGTAGCAAAACGGTACCATGCTCATGGGAACCTCAGTGGTACCTGGGCCTGGACTTGAACCGGCGACCCTCTGATCACATGGGCAAGTCCCTAACCACTACGCTACTACCACTGCTAATGAACATTCACCGATTTTATTGGTATTATTGCTTTTTAAGCTGGGAAAAGAAAGAAAGAAGCATGTTGACTTTTCAAACATGAGGTTTTAATGAGTCCTATTAAACAGTAACACTTTATCTGAAAGGATAACGAGGAGTCGGAGTGTTGCGTTAACTGTAAACACGGCTGAAGAGTTTCAGTTTATAAATATGGACGAATAAAAAAAGGAAGTATAAATTAGTGGTAATTTTATACACGGCATAGCTGTCAGTCGAGTGCGTACAACACAGCCTCCGCCTTCTCAGAGTCATGACCACCTGCTGTTAACAGAAAAAGTCATACAGACTCCTGGCATCGCTTGGAAACTCTCTGAATACTCCTACATTGACTTTTTCTAATAATTACTTAGTATATCGCCATCAGTTCAAATGTGTTAAACTCTGACCCCAGTTCTAACTATGTTTGAGATGTTATGCCTGAACACATTCGGTTCTAGTCTGTGGTTCCTGTAGAGCAGGGTCACCAACTCTGGTCCTGAAGAGAAACCTTGCTCCAAAGTGTAGTTCCCACCACAAAGTGCCACACCTACCCTGGATAATTTTCATCTTCAGCTGTCCCTGATTGGCTGGATCAGATGCACTGAGGATGGGGCCCAGCAGGATCAATGCAGGCTGGAACTAAACTCTGCTGGAAGGTAGCTCTCCATGACCAGAGTTGGTGACCCCTCCTGTATGTGTGCATACAGATTAGAGTAAGAAGAAATATCAGTTCCTTATGACACTGAAAGTCTGTTCCTGAGACACAGTACACAATTACTGTAGCAAAATGTGCGTCCAACCGGTTCATTCAATAACCCATGGTATGCCATCACTAGGCCTGTTTAAGGGGGCTGCTTGTTAGCCCCCTCAAATACTTTTGCAGTATAATTCAAAACTTCAAGCAGTGAGTAGCGCGGTCACAGTGAGAAGGTCCTGGGTTCAACTCAAAACCTTCCAGCCACATCTGATTTTGAGCTTAAGTTGGTGATGTCAAATTGACATATGTGCGACTGGCCCGAACAGCATTGTACAGACTCATTGGTGTTTCCAAATTTCAGTACTCAACCATTTGTTCTCAAATATTCGTTCTGTTCTGACACCTTTCTATCATAACCAGCACAGGAGCTCCTTGTTGCGATTGGACCAGACAAGCTAGCCTTCACCTCAAACATGCATCAATGAGCCTTGGATGCATCGCTGATTCACTAGTTGTCTTTCCTTTGATTATTTTTGGTAGGTACTAACTAATGCATACCTGGAACACTTGGGTAGCTATTACCTGGAACACTTGTCTAGTCATCATAATAAGGCCTCAAAGTGGCTCAGATCCTTACGCTTGCACATTTGTCCTGCTTCCAGCACATCAACTTCAGTGTAATAATAGGCAGAAGCCCGTCTGCTTGTGCACTGTGTTGTTATTGTAGAATCTGCAACTTTAGCCATGGTTTACAGGACTAATCATAGCCAAAATTAGCTCAGTCATAGTCAGGATTAGCTCAGACATAGTCAGGATTCATTGAGTCATAGACAGGATTAACTCAATCATAGCCAGGATTAGCTCAGTCATAGCTAGGATTAGCTCAGACATAGTCAGGATTAGCTCAGACATAGTCAGAATTCGCTGAGTCATAGCCAGGATTAGCTCAGTCACAGCCAGGATTAGCTCAGACATAGTCAGAATTCGCTGAGTCATAGCCAGGATTAGCTCAGTCACAGCCAGGATCAGCTCAGTCATAGTAGGGATTAGCTCAGTCATAATCAGGACTAGCTGAGTCATAGCTGGGATTAGAAGAGTTCGAGTCAGAATTAGCACAGTCAAATCAGGATTAGATGAGTCATAGCCAGGATTAGCTCAGTCATAGTCGAGATAAATTCAGTCATAGTTGGAATTAGCTCAGGCACAGCCAGAATTAGCCCAGTCATAGTCATGATTAGCTCAGTCATAGTCAGGATTAGCTGAGTCATAGTCAGGATTAGCTGAGTCATAGCTGGAATTAGCAGAGTTATAGTCAGGATTAGCACAGTCATAATCAGGATTAGATTAGTCATAGCCAGGATTTGTTCAGTAATAGCCAGTATTAGCTCAATCACAGCCAGGATTCACTGCCAGACTGAGCTCAGTTGGGGGCTCCCAGTCCACGGCCTAGTGAATTGAATGTCAAATATTAACTTCATCT
>JBBPDA010000021.1:15958510-15970087 GCA_037974385.1 Arnoldichthys spilopterus | reverse complement strand
CTCAGTATCGGCTCAAACCCAAAGCCCAGGTATCGGATCGGTGCTCAGTATCGGCTCAAACCCAAAGCCCAGGTATCTGATCAGTGCTCAGTATCGGCCCAAACCCAAAGCCCAGGTATCGGATCAGTAGTCAGTATCGGCTCATACACACTTGTGCGTGGTGTGTGTGTGTGTGTGTTGTGTACAGAGAGATCCCGGTCATTTTCTCCTAGATGTTCCCGTCTTGGACCGCCTTCAACAGGTGCACTTCCTGTCTGCCACCGCAAAAGAGATTATAGACACATTTCTCTCTCTCTCTCTCTTACACACACACAGCTGTCTGTGCAAATACCTATCAGACATAAATTTGGCTGGAGTGGACACACAGACAGGTCTGCTGGATGACTTCCCATCTCTCTCTCTCTCTCTCTCTCTCTCTCTCTCTCTAAACACAGTATGAAACGTGGACATAATTACACCCATGAATCCATTATTCACACTCACACACCTATTCCTCTGATTTTTTTGCCATTTTTATGCATTTTTTAATTTTTAAAGCTGCCTGAAGATTTCAGGATAAAATGGACCAATAGAAATGATGAATTACACCTCGATGGCATTAGTTTCCACTGAAGGTTTAGAAGGCTTCCTGATACGTCACCACTATGGAAATACGAGGCTTTGTTCCAACAGCCAAACCATTTAAATACATGCTTATCTTCTAATATAGTGGCTGGAAAGGTTCACGCCCCCTGAGAGCTCTGTACATAAGGGTAGAGTGTGTGTTCTTACCCTGAACATACCCAGAACCTTCAACCTCTCAGCAAAGCACGACATGCTGAACAGAACAGCGAGGAAACGTATGCAGCGTTGCAGAAACTGAATCACTCCAGCAATTCGGGACATTTCTACAGAGACTGGGAATGAAGAAAATCCCCAACCTGCTTCAGACTGGAGCACTGCAGGACTGCAGGACCCCAGGATGGGCTTCAACTATAAGGTTGTTCAAGTCAAATCATGACGGGACAGGGTGGGATGGGACGGGAAAGGACGAGAAGAGACTGGACAGGATGGGAGGGGATGATGGGAAAGAAGGGGTGGGACAGGATATAACACGCCCCCCCACCCCCCACCCCCGTAGATGAATATTTTGCTGAGAAAAGAGTGTGGACACGTTGGTGTTCTCTCCAAGTTCTCAGGTTCTTACGGTAAATCAAGACAAGAGCATCTCAGTTGTGGGGCAGTGGAGGCCTAGTGGTGAGGACTTTGCCCTTGTGAGCCGTAGGTCACAGGTTCAAGTCCCAACCGGGCACCACTGAGGTTCCCTTGAGCCAGGTTCCGTCCCACTACGCTGCTCCCCGGGTGCTGTTGGTAGCTGCTCGCTGCTACACGTGTGATGGGTTAAATGCAGAGGTCACATTTGGTTGTGGTGCTTGAGTGTGTTCACAATGACAAAGAGTCACTTTCACTTTCAGTTGAAGGATATATCCTCCATCCTTGCATCTAGGAGATTCAGGGACGGAAGGAGACGATACAAGGAATGTGCGACGTGATACTCCGCTCATGTCTATGGATAATGGACTCGTGTCCTTTTGAATCGACCTGCTTTGAGCCGACTAAGCCCCACGTGACCAGAGCACTGCGCTGTTGTGCGTTTTTCCCTGCACACTCTCCAATATCAGGCATGCTGGAGATGGGAAGGCACTGAACTGTGCAGTGCCGGAGTCTGGACTGGGGGGAAAACGGAGAGAGAGAGTCCAAACCTTTATCAGGCCTTCCTGGTGGTCCCGAGAACAAAGAAGGACTCTGTAGCCCAGACACACAGCAACACACATCCATTTTCATTACTCATGACTCTTTCAACATGTTCACCCACCAACGCATGTGACACAAGGTCCTGACCAAGGCAAGCAGAGAGCTGAGCGAAGGCAAAGATCGGATCTGACGGAGCTCCATAAATCACCCAGTGGGAGGACGTCAGTTCTGGGACTTTTTCCTGTGGGAAATATTTCTTCATACGTTTTTAAAGAAACGTTTAGTGCCTCGTTTGATGTCCGACGGAATCTGCAGTTGGACAAACACGGCAGAACTGACGGTAAGAAGAGGTCTAGTATTTCTCAGGGCCTGGTGTCCAGGCAGGGTCAATGGACACTGAGGCTGCACAATGGATCGAATTTACATCTCGATCATGATTTTGGCTTCACACTTCCCGGGCAGTGGAGGCCGAGTGGTTAGGACGCTGCTTTTGAGACCTGAAGGTCGCAGGTTCGAGTCCCTGGGCACCACTGAGGTTCCCTTGAGCAAGGTACCGTCCCGCTACACGGCTCCCCGGGCATGTTGGTAGCCGCCCGCTGCTCCACGTGTGCACGTGTGATGGGTTAAATGCAGAGGTCACATTTCGTTTGTGGTGCTCGAGTGTGTTCACAATGACCAAGAGTCACTTTCACTTTCACAACAATGTGCAGGGTTGGGGGAGTGTCACTCCAGGACCGGTTTGGGCACCACTGCTCTATATCATTTACATTATTGGTCAAAGTAATGTACATTACATTTATGATTAAAAATCAATTCTTTCTTGGAAAGTTGTGCGTTGTGCTTTTACTCATGTGTGCGTTTCACCCGAGGCCGTGGGTTACGGTGATTTTACACTTTCTCTCTCTCTTTCTCTCTCTCTCTCTCTCTATCTCTCTCTCTCTCCCTCTCCCTCTCTCTCTCTCTCTTTGTGTGTAAGAATGCCCTTACCCATGACAGTCACTGGCCTCTCTCAGCTTATTATCCTTCTGTTCATGGCCGATCGTGTAATTTTCCTGATGATCATTTCTCTTTTTTATCCAATTGTGTCTTCCAGATTAAGAGTTTGATGAGTAGAGCGGAATACCTTAAGGAGCAGATTAAGGTAAAGCCACTGTACACTGTACACCAGGTCAAGGCAAGACGTCAAGGTTAATAGCAGTACCTAGAAGTCAGTGTGTTCACACCTTGCATTAACTTTTATGTTGATTGATATGATCATAAGTGCACAACTCTTAAGTGCAGTTGTAAATCAGGTCCAGTGGGTCTCAGAGATGGGATTGGAGGCCCAGCGATGGCCCATGTGGACACTGAAGTGTCACTGATAACACTAAAGGCCTAATCTGAAAATAAAAGCAACAAGAGACTTACTCCTGTAAATGCGCAGCACCGTTCCTCCTTCGGTCACGAAACGCAGTCACTGGAGACGCATTCAAGACACAGGTGCAAACGGCTGTACATCTCACTGTCCCCGGATGTTAATGCCTGGAGGATGGACAAGGCCTCAGTCATTCATCCCTACCCATAACACTGGTTTTGTGTGCTTGTAGATCCGAGAAACCCAGACAGACGTGGATAAAGACCCTGTCTCTGAATCTGTGCGGACATGTAAGTGCAGAACGTGCGTTTTTGGGAAAAGCGACTACAATTACACACACATACACCAATCAGCCATAACATTATGACCACCGAGAGGTGACGTGAATAACAATGATTATCTTATTGATTTGGTGCAATGGTGTCTGTCAAGGTGTGGGATATATTAGACAGATCTTGGGCAGTGGCGGCTTAGTGGTTAGGACGTTGCTTTGGGGTCCTGAAGGTCACAGGTTCAAGTCCCGGTCTAGGCACTACTGAGGTACCCTTGAGCAAGGTACCGTCCCACTACACAGCTCCAGGTCTTGGAAGTCGCTTTGGATAAAAGCGTAAGCCAAATGAATAAATGTCAAGATCTTGAACCGTCAGCTCTTGAGTTTCATGTGTTAGAAGCATCGGAGTGACTGAGTCAGTTCGTCTCCAAAACGGTAGGTCTCGTGGAGTGTTCGAGGTGTGCAGTAGTTAGTACCTACCGAAAATGGCCCAAGGAAGGACAACTGGTGAATCATGGGCACCCAAGGCTCATTGATGCGTGCGAGGAGTGAAGGTTAGCCCATCTGGTCCGATCCCAAGGAGTGGTAGAAAGGTGTCAGAACACGTCAGTGGGACCTACACAGTATTAGGCAGGTGGTGTTAATGTTATGGCTGGTGTATATAGCCAATTCATACTTGCCTCAAAAAACATGTTGTTCCGTAATGTCTAATAGACTTTCATGTGTGGTGTCTGACTCTGTATGACACACCCTTACCTGTTACCACATAGCTGCAAACACCACTGGAAGCCCCCTGAACACCTTGTTTGGGGTTGGAGAAATTATGCAAATTAGTTTTTTTTTTTTTTCACTTTAAAGGGAGTTACTGCAGAACAGATCTATAATACTTTGCTGTTTTCTGTTTTTCCCCCTCAGCATGTTGCCTCCAGTAACTATAGCTGCCTCCCACTATGGACTCTCACCTGGCATGTGACCACATCGCGGGGTGACCCTGCACTTTGTATCTGAACGGAAGCTGACTGGATCCAAGGCCTGACCGCTCCTGCCCTCAATCAGCCACACGAAGATCAGACAGCCACTGCTTCGTTCAGCTTGTAGCATAAGGAGTAGCTTGTGTGAAGAGCATAGCGTAAAGTTGCAAAGTGGCATTTTTTTTACACAGCGCTGTACGTTCATGCCTTTCCCCCTTCAGCCCAAACTCCTGAGGCTGGAGGATCTTTTTTTGTAAGCTGCTGTATAAAAAAAAATGAAACTCTTGATAATGTTATCTTCCATTCAGACTTTACTCAATGCTTTCATGCTGTCTCCCTGTCATAAACACACACACACACACACACACACACACACACACAGTTCGCTTTACCGCAGCTCGTCCGCAGTATGGGGCTTTGGGTCCGTGTGGCTTTCCTCCCTGTGTGCTCTGCTCTTGCATTTACTTTTGGGCTGCCACACATCAAGCGCTGAAACGTTTTTCCCCTGCCTGCCTCGCGCACCACTGGTTAACAGTTTAGATTGGTGGCGCAGCAGTAAAAACACTGTGAAGCTCTGGCTTTTTGTCCAAAACAAGTAGATGGAAGAGTTAGAAGGCACTTAGTCTTCATGGTTCACTACTTTCAGTGTACAGATGGCCATTTTTGGGAACGAGGGTTAGCTCATGATCTGGTATGTGCTGTATGCTGGATTGTCTGTTTGTTTGTATAAGCGTTTTTTTTTTTAATGAGATTTTTTTTGAATTTTTGTTCGAATAATTTATTGTGTGTCTGGTTTTCAAATGAACTTAATTAAAGAAAGCTTTTCCTCTCTATTTGTGTGTGACTTCATGGGTGGCTTTAACCAGGCCGTTAAACTGACAGTTCTGCCAAAAATCGAGCTTGTGCAATTTTTCCCCCATCAGAAACACATTTGGTCTTTGCAGTTCGCTCCCTTAATTTTGTGCGAGGCAAATGTAGCTAACCGTTAATGAAAGCTTATAGCCACCAGTTTAGCAAACTGCATGCCTAAATCATCACACACTTGCTTATGTGGTGTCTTGGGTATGTGGGGCCTGGTGCTAATGACATGTTGCTAATTAGGGGTTATAAGCATCCATTATTTTTGTTTTAGCTACATTAGCCTCATAGCTCCGGTGCAAGGCTAATGGGGCAAACTTCCTGACGTTCTGAATACAAGGAAACGTGTAAACTACACATTTGATCAAATTATGACTTTTAGCTGGCTAGCGAATCTCGTTTGGTCTTTTTTTGCCTGTGTTTATTAAAAGCACATAATCACAGGAACGCTCAATGCTAACGGAGTCCTTCTGCTGACACTACGTTTACACTGGAAAAATCTACCATCAGTAGCTTTTTTTGTAAATTATTAATACCCAGTTTTCTCATCATTTTAATTTGTGTCCCATGGACTGGTTCTTTTTCAAAGACTCACTAGCCTTCATGCTACAAATGCTAACTCTTCATACGAGTCCCCGATCACCGCTGAAGGTGGTCTGAGTGCATTTTATGTGCTCTGGCCACCTACAATCCAATCCCTCGAGGTGTGTCAGTGAATAGGACCTACTTGAGATTATTTGACATGGTTTTGAAGCAGATGTGTGATGATTTAGGCATGCAGCTGGTTTACTTAGCTACATTAGCTTCTTAGCTAATGTAGCCAGTGCATAGCTTCATAGTGCAAAGCTGAAGGGGCAAAGTTCAGCCTGTCGTCTTGGCTGATTGGGGGCACGTTTGCCGTGAGGAGGGAAACTGTAAATGGGATTTTCTGCTGAGCTTCTCCTTTAGCTTCCCTCTTTTCTACTCACCAGAGACCAGTCTCAGTGGCCTTACTCTGCCATGCATTCATACCAGCTCCCTGACACATGCTTACTCTCATACACTCGCACACTGTCTCGCTGTCTCATACGTTCATACTTTCACTCACTCACACACACAGGCTCACAAAGCAGCACTGTAGTTGTAATTGGCCCCATTTTCCTTGGGTTCTGCTCAGGGTCTCTTATGGCCTGTTCTGGCTCTTTCCCAGCCACTGTTCAAACTGGCAATGCAGAAGAGAGTGTGTGTGTGTGTGCGCGCATGTGTGTGTGTGTGTGTGTGTGTGTCAAGAGGGTTAATCCATGGAACACAGAGCTCTCATCTGTGTAACACAACACACACACACACACACACACACAGAGTATTCGTCTTACACTGACATGGCCGTCATGAATAGAACATTGTACCCATGGGACACAAAGCTACGCCT
This sequence comes from Arnoldichthys spilopterus, assembly GCA_037974385.1. NCBI lineage: Eukaryota > Metazoa > Chordata > Actinopteri > Characiformes > Lepidarchidae > Arnoldichthys > Arnoldichthys spilopterus. Next base: position 15,963,491 of record JBBPDA010000021.1, on the reverse strand, counting down.
AAAATCTGCATCTGAACTCCCAGTGTGTGTGTGTGTGTGTGTGTGTGTGAGATGAGGATTAAAATATGGGTCTGTCCCAACACCCAGATAAATTAGTCACTAAGGCCCAGCTCCAGTTAGCCCACCCCACCCCCGTGCCCTGTCCCCCTCACACTAACTCTCCTGCCTTTGTTTGTTTTGATTTTGTTCCCAGAAGCTGGCTGCAGGGGGATAGCTAAGGGGGGTGGCGAGAGTGAAATTTGGAGCAAAACTCAGACACATGCCTCCAGTGAGTCGTTTTTGAAGAGCAACTGCCTTCTGCGCGCCGGACAGCTTTTTTTCTTAAGAGTATACAACATTGTTGCCATGTGGCGTGTGGCAAGTGAGTAGTTTCAGCTTCATTAAAGGAATAAATGTGCAAAAAAAATCTAATTTTACACTTGCACCGAAATTAGGTCACAGAGCAAAGACATTTTTGTATCCAAACGTTCCTTCTTTAGGTTAGAACTGCTGCTGCTGCTGCGAGGCTCACATTGCTATCAAACACTAGAACTCAATAGTCACCCAAATCGTTTCTGTACAAATATCACTGAATCTTCTCTCAACCTGCAGGCAGCTCTTCCATTATAGTGGAGCAGACTAGGGGATGTGATTTAGGACACAGCATGATTTACCATGAGCTATAAAAACAAACAAAACATTGCCATTTCAGGCACCACACGGGCTGGTGCTCACCAAGCAGTTGTAAATTAGAGGAATCTAAGCAACATCTACAAGTCTGCAGGACCATAATGAAGAGCTGATTACGGTTTGAGCAGGTTTAGTTTCTGTGATGTATTTTCATGAAAAAAAGCCTTGTTAAGGCTGTAGCTCCAGTGCTAATATTTGATCTCCAGAAATTATGCACATTTCTAATTATTTCCTGGCCTAATTTTTTCCATTTTATATGTTTGGGCTTTAGCTGTACTACAGGCAATTTAGCATCATGCTAACATGGTGCCTAAATCATAATTGACTAGTGACCTCTAATAAACGGATGGTCATACCATGTTGGAAACATGGTCATGTCATAATTTGACACAGGTTTAGGTTAGCACAGTTCTAATCATTTAGGGTATCAGCCACAACATTAAAACCATTGCCATGTGAAGTGAATAACACTGATTATTATATTGCAATGGAAAAAACGAGGTAAGGACGACCATCTCCAGAACAGCGGGTCTTGTGGACTGTTCCAGGTGTGCAGTAGTTAGTACCTACCAAAAGCGATCTAAAGAAGGACGACTGGTGAACCAGCGAGAGGGTCACGGGCACTATACGCTTAGTGATGACCTTAATACTACTGGGCAGGTTGTTTTGTTAGGGCTGACTGGTCTAAGCTTCCGTCACTTGTAAGCTGCATTAGCATCGTAGCTCGAGGGCAAAACTACAATTACAAACTTCAAACACCAAACATGTCTTGGCTGATTGTGCATTCAGAGGAACTATGTACATTTGATTTTATTGCTTTATAAATAATATAAATCGTCTAAAATTAGCCACTTGATTAATGCTAATTAACTACTACTCAGGGACCTTAACGAACCACCAAGATCATTTAAATATTCTACTTCTTAGATTAACAAAAAACATCTGACAGTTATGTAAGCAATTCACATTCAATTTTATTCAATTTTTCAAAACATAAATATATTGCTTTCTGTACATACAAATTTGTAACAATTCAAAAAGAATGATTCCAACTACAAGGTGTTACAATGTTAACGCACCTAATGTGGTTAAATCCTGATTTAAACGCAGAAGACCTTCGAATCCAAAAATGTTCGATAACCGCTGACTACAGGTCGGGGCGATATTTCGAGTTAGTCGAAAACAGGCGTTCTTGTCGCGCTGAAGGACGTACGAACGGGCCGCTCATTCATTTCCCTTCTCTCCAAAGGAGGCGGAAAAGTCAGCAGACGTTTACAGTTTCAGGGACTCGACTGCTTTTAATCACATTTCGAGCAGAAAATAGCTTCTTACATGTCGGCCGAGCTTCCCATGCGCAAGAGAAATTTCATAAAGCCCAATTACTTCAGAGCACATACAAAGGCCCAGCTCAGAAGCAGAGAGAGAGAGAGAGAGAGAGAGAGAGAGAGAGAGAGAGAGAGATCAAGTATTTCCTCTAGGAATGGGGGAGGGAGAAGAAGAGGTCATGCCAGGGGATGATTCAGTGAAATGAGAGAGAGAGAGAGAGAAAGAGCGAGAGACAGAGAAAATGGAGTGAGTGGGGGTGGAGGAGGAGGAGGACGAGGAGGAGGAGGAGAAGAGGGGGAGGGTGGTTGAGTTTTAGTAGCCTGTTGAAGAGCCTCTTCACTTAATTTAACAACTTGATCCCGAAACCTGCTCTTTTCTCTGGCCGCCCACTGCAAATATTTGAAGTGTAACGGTCACCACAATGAGCGTGCGGCCAGCGAGAGGTCCGCAAACACCAACCAAGCAAGTTCACTGTTTGTCTTAAGTCTTACTATAAAAAAACACACACACACACACACACTTCAGGCAGCAATGGGGCAAAACAAAACATTAGAGCGGGAGAGAGGGAGAGGAAGGAGGGGAGAGAGAGAGAGAGAGAGAGAGAGAGAGAGAGAGAGACAGTGGGAGGGAAAGGACAGTTTACATCTTCATAGTCTCTCATCAGGCTAACCTCTGTCTACCCAGAGGTGCCACAAATCTTCATGCTTAAAGGAATACGCCAGTGTTTTCCAACTTAATCCCTCTTCTGCACCACGGACAATAACTAGGGATGCACTGATTCGACTTTTTCAGGCCCTGTACCGATCCGATACCTAGGCTGATACTGAGCACCGATCCGATACCTGGGCTTCGGGTTTGGGCCGATACTGAGCACCGATCCGATACCTGGGCTTTGGGTTTGGGCCGATACTGAGCACCGATCCGATACCTGGGCTTTGGGTTTGGGCCGATACTGAGCACTGATCCGATACCTGTGTTTCATTAATAAGCTGTATGTCTCGCTGTGTGGAAGAGACTGGGATGTGTGGGCTTGACTTAAAAATTGCTTTCCTAACTTCATAAAAACGAAATGTAACAAATCACATAAACCAAATAACTGAATCATTTATTATTTCAACAATAATCGTGCACCAGCAGCAAAGATCTTAAAAATGAACAAGAACGACAGTCAGTACACACATGTAAAACAGAGAATAAGAGAACTGAGCTGAACAGATCGGCCCCACGGTGTGGTCCACTGTCGCCGATACCCGATCCAGCTGTTTGACCAAGTATCGGACCGATATCTGATATCAGTATCAGATCAGTGCACCCCTGATGCATTTCCATGTACAAAAATCAGAATACTGAAAATGCAGAAGGCAAAAGGGCAGAAACCTTCCAACCATCCTGGCTCCATTAGTTTCTGTTGTGAGTGTGTTTTAGGCCACTGGTTTCCAAGCAGTAGAAAAACCCCTTGAAATGAATGCTGGTGGTAATCAGCCATCTGCTACAGATACCGAACAGAGATTAGGTTGGGAAAATGCGGGAACATTCCTTTAGGGCATGTTTCAGAGAGGAATCTAAGGGTTTTAGCTTCACATAAGGGTCCAACTCCTGTAGCTTAAGACAATCCACACAGAACGGTGTGGGCCAGAGCAAATCTCCCTTGCGATCTTCTAGAAAACAGCCCCGTTTCGTCCATAGCCATGAAACAGCGAAGGCTTTATATTTTCTAGTCAAATGCCAGGGAAATTCCTTAATCTGTGTTCTTCTGAACCCCTTCATTAGATCCTCGATATGCCCTTTGGTAGCATATCCTAGCTTCGTCCTACTTACAGAGCCCAGTGGCTGCCACCCTGACAGCAGCACGATGCACTGGCCGCATGGAGGAGTTCCACAGATTTGGTCAAGCCCTGAGAACAATCAACAAGAGTGATCCCCCGATCAGAACTATATGGCTTGACAAGTGCTTGGCCCCCGAATATTGCACCACAGAGTCCACGTCCACCTCCCGCTCGCCTTTGAACTCATAGTCCTCATCCTCATACGCATCGTCCAGGCCATCGTGGTCAGTGTACCCCCCACGGTCCCCGACAGAGCACAAGCGGGCCATGTTCTCCTTGACCACCTCGCAAAACGGCCTCTCTACTCCATCGCATATGCACTTGTCCAGCATGACGCCGTTGGGCATGAACAGCAGCTCCTCGATGGTGGCCTTGCACCGGGCTGAGCACTTCCTGCCATTGAAGAGCTGGCCACACGAGGACAGGTAGGCCGTCAGGGATGCCTGGCAGCCTGGGTCTTCCTCGCAGCGCTGGCGCGCCTCCGTGCAACCCATTCCACCCGGGTGAGTCCGCGGCAGGCACGGCTCAATGGCCTTCTTGGCCCTGCGGCACTCCACGTCTTGGCCGCAGTTGCACGTCTCCAGGTCTGGCCCGCTGACCGTCTGGTTGAGGCGGACGAGCGCCCCGACGCAGTGGCTTGGACAGTGGCGCCTCGTGCCCCTCAGGTTGCCATCGCATGCCTCCAGGTACTGATTGTAGGCCAGCTCACAGTCTCGCTCCTCGTGGCACCGAAGCAAGGCCTGCCAGCAGACCAGCTGGCCGTTCAGCGCCACTGTGAGCGAGGTGAAGAAGAAGAAGGACAAGAGAGCAGGGGGGCCACACGGGGCCTCCATGCCGGGGGTCCCTGCGGATCACAGATGCACAGCGACGTCGCAGACTCAGCTTTGGTCCACATTTATTAGCCAAGGAATGCAGGCCATAAATTCAAGGGAGCCACGGGGGGAGAGGTCAAAGGGGTTGGCGTCCATCCAGTAAAATCCTTGACCGTGAAAGCGTGGAACAGGTTTCTAAGGGTGGTGGAACAGGGTTGCAGAGGCTCCTCGTGAGGCCTGTGGTGGGACCACAGTGCTGATCAGATTTCCTGAGAGAGAGAGAGAGAGAGAGAGAGAGGGAGAGAGAGAGAGAGAGAGAGAGAGAGAGAGAGAGAGAGAGAGAGAGAG
>JBBPDA010000021.1:15910736-15921604 GCA_037974385.1 Arnoldichthys spilopterus | reverse complement strand
GGTTAAATGCAGAGGTCACATTTCGTTGTGGTGCTCGAGTGTGTTCACAATGACCAATAGTCCCTTTCACTTCACTTTCACTTTGACATTGTTCTTCGCAAATGACATTTACCATAATGGTTCTCATCAGTTGAAAGATTCCTGCTCTGAAAGGAAAACCGTTCTGACATTCTTAACTGTAGGAACGTATCACTGGAGACAAACGAGTGTGTTTGCTTTGAGCCGTTTTCACACGAGACCACAGTCTTCTGAATGGAACGTTTTCTTTGTTCTTGTTGTGCTGCGTTGAGGCCGTTTGGGTTTGTGTTATTCCTCCGATATCAAACGAGACGCAGATCAAACATCATAAATCAATAAAATGGAAATTAGAAGGCAAACCAAACGGGCTTCACCGCTCCACATGGCGATGGTCCGTAGCTGCTGAGATGAAGCCCTCAAAAGCAATTAAAAGTTGTTGGAGACTTTTACATTGGGAAGGTACAGACGACTGTTTTAACTGCCTGATGTTTTAACTGATGGTCGTCACTCTTTCCATCTCTCTTAACCCTAATATTGCTTCAGTAGAGCTGAGAGAAATACTCGTTTTTATAGCAAAATTGCAACTTTGAACAAGTGCAATTTTTTAAATCATAAGGGCTGTTTTGACTAGACGTACGACATCGTTTTGCATAAAATCACCATCAGAAGATTGTAAGCGGTTTATGAAAAATTTGAATGAGTCAATTTTAGTGGACAAAATTTCACAAAATTTGGGGTGCAAACTCCACAAATGAGTTAGGAGCTAGGGTCAAGCTCTGCTTAAAGGGTAACTGGCCATACAAATTTTGTAATTTTTAAGGAAAATATAGGCAAAAAGCTGTACATTTTCTCTGCCTGTCCCAGGGATTGAACCAACTATCTAGTGGGGTTTGAGCACAATACCAATACCTGGGCTTTGGGTATGGGCCGATACTGAGTACCGATCCGATACCTGGGCTTTGGGTATGGGATGGTATTGAGCACCGATCCGATACCTGAGCTTTGGGTATGAGCCGATACTGAGTACTGATCCCATAACTGGACTTTGGGTATGGGTCGATACTGAGTACTGTTCCGATACCTGGTCTTTGGGTATGGGCAGATACTGAGCACCGATACGATACCTGGGCTTTGGGTATGGGCCGATGCTGAGTACAGATCCGATACCTGGGCTTTGGGTATGGGACGATACTGAGTACAGATCCCATAACTGGACTTCAGGTATGGGCCGATACTGAGTACTGATCCGATACCTGGGCTTTGGGTATGGGACGATACTGAGTACAGATCCCATAACTGGACTTTGGGTATGGGACGATACTGAGTACAGATCCCATAACTGGACTTTGGGTATGGGACGATACTGAGTACTGATCCGATACCTGGGCTTTGGGTATGGGACGATACTGAGTACCGATCTGATACCTGGGCTTTGGGTATGGGACGATACTGAGCACCGATCTGATACCTGGGTTTTGAGTATGGGCCGATACTGAGCACCGATCCCATAACTGGGCTTTGAGTATGGGCCGATACTGAGTACCGATACGATACCTGGGCTTTGAGTATGGGCCGATACTGAGCACCGATCCCATAACTGGGCTTTGAGTATGGGCCGATACTGAGCACCGATACGATACCTGGGCTTTGGGTATGGGCCGATACTGAGTACCAATGCAATACTAGTGTTTAATTAATGAGCTGTGCATCTCATTGCTTGCAAGAGACTGTGATGTGTAAGGTGTCAGATCGGTGCATCTCTAGCATGAGCTGGAATTTTGGAAAGAGCTATGGGGGATGAGCGATGGTTCCTCTAGAATTTGTAGCTGTAATGAAGAGTAATGCTGCTCTGTGAGTGTGATGGGCTTTCTGGGTTCTTTTAGCAGGAAATCCTCATCTCTGTAGTGCTCAGCAGGCCCCCGGAGGCGTTGACTGGCTCTTTTTACAACATTAACCTTGAAGCGACTGCACAGCGAGTCTTCATCCTGCTTAGTCTTGTGTGTGGGGATGTTGCACCGAGCGCCTCTGCAGTTCTTTCTTCTTTTCTTGATGATCATTTTGATGGAAGCTAATGTGGAGGCCTGGTGAGGTGCTCTAATAGACCTGCTCGTTTGTCATCTAAGGTGTAAGCTTGGCAACCGTGGCCCAGTGGTTAGAGATAAGGGCTTGTGAGCGGAGATTCACCGGCTATCTTTAGGCAAGGAAAATGTAGAAAGGGGTAAGTGTGTACTTGTGTTCTGGATTATACTACACATTCGTTGGCTTTGAAAAAAGACTGGATTTCCCAAAAGTAAATGCACATTCAGATACTGATGTAACAAACGCCAGCCTTATAGGCTACAGTTTACATTTTTAACTGGTAGCCTGTATCAGAAGAGCTTTTTAAGTGACCTTCTCAAATCTGATTAGCATTAGCCTTCGTTAGACACCGTTTCTAAAATTAAAATGGAAATTCAAAGCTAAATTGTGTTTTAAATGTCAGTATGTGTCAGTAGAGCACCAGCATAAAAAAACAGACTTTCCCTTTCTGTCATACACCAATCAGCCAAAACATTAAGACCACGTGCCTAACACTGAGTGGGTCCCTCCTGCTGCTGAAACAGCATTCACTTGCCCTTCTGAGGGATCAGACCAGACAGGCTAAGCTTCACTCCCCACATGCATCAGTGAGCCTTGGGTGCCCAAGACCCTGTGGCGGAGTTGGTTGATCACTTTTGGTAGGTACTAACTACTGCACACCTAGAATACTACAATAAGACCTGCCGTTCTGGAGATGCTCTGACTCCGTCATCTAAAACATCACAATAAGGCCCTCGTCAATGTAGTTCAGATCCTTACGCTCCTGCTTCCAGCACATTGACTTTAAGAGCTGACTCTTCACCTGCTGCCTAACGTATCCCACCCCCCTGGCAGGTGGCATCATAATGTGATTACTAGACTCAATGTTGTTCAATTCACCAGTCAGTGGTGTTAATCTTTTGGCTGATTGGCATATTATGTGATTTGGAAATTTAGGGCATAAAAGGTCACGATCTCCATGATTCACTCAAGGTAGATTTTGGACGCCGTCAGCAATAACACAGCCTGGTGATTTTTATCTTCTCTGTGTGTGTTTTGTTGTCCTGTGATTTGAGTTTCCAGCTCAAGCAACAGGCCCTGGTCTTGTTCTCTCACTCTTCACCTTTTCTGTCTCTCTTCTACGCTCCTTTCTCTCTTCCTTCCTTCTTTTGTTTTAATCTCTTGATTTCTCTTCTGAACCGCAGTTGCTGATGAACTGCAACGCTGCAAATCACTCGTGCACCAGCTCTGCACGCCGCCGCGCTAAGAAGAAACCCTCTCCCTTTCGCTCTGAACAGCGCCCGCATCTCGGACGAGTTCATGCCAACGACATGAATTCATCAGGGCTGTGTTGCCTGAGGCTCTTTCTAACAGAGCTGGCATGATGACTCTGAAACAGGCTCGATGTGACCGATGCAGCAGAGCCAGCGCAGACATGCACCAGATTTCAGGTCCTGATAGGACGCGGCAAAGTCAACAGATTCATTGCGCCGGTCGATTCATTACAAAATATCTTGCGATGGTGTAAGAAACAGCGAGGCTGCGAGAGGAAAAACCTCATGCTGATGTAGTGGCCTAGTTGTAAGGGCCATGTGATCAGTGCAGTGGTGGCCTAGTGGTTAGGACGCTGACTTTGGGACCTGGAGGTCGCAGGTTCGAGTCCCTGGGCATCACTGAGGTTCTCTTGACTAAGGTACCGTCACGCTACACTGCTCCCTGGGAGCTGTTGGCAGCTGTAGTTTAGTACAGAGGTCTTCACATCTGGCCTGTGAATTCATATTCCACTCCTGGATTCTGTAATCACCAGTAGATACGACTGTGGCCAATCAGTTACATCACCAGTTCACTTAACTACTAATAGGTTTTAGGGCTGAAACAATGAATCGTTCTGTATCGATGCATCGACCAAAATCGTGCACGGTCTTGATGGAAATGTAGCAGATTGTGTGAAATTTCATCGTATTCCATACAGACTGCAGACCCCAGTGTCGAACCTAATCACACGACTGCAGATTTTAAGGTATCGGTTATTGCACCGCGTAGTTGGCCAAAATTACTCTGTATCCAGAAACAGAAATAAAATAGAACTCTGTTACGCAAAGTGTGAAAGTGAAGTGAAAGTGACTCTTTGTCATTGTGAACACACTCAAGCACCAAAACGAAATGCGACCTCTGCATTTAACCCATCACATGTGCACACGTGGAACAGTGGGCAGCTATCAACAGCGTCCGGGGAGCAGTGTAGTGGGACGGTACCTTGCTCAAGGGTTCCTCAGTGGTGCCTGGGCCGGGACTCGAACCTGCGACCTTCAGGTCCCAAGGCCGATGTCCTCACCACTTCCCTTCTGCCTAAAAACAATAGAAAATGGCTGTTGTTCCACAAAAAACTTGGACAATAACATTTTGAAACTTCTCTATTTTCAAGAACATTCTACATTCACTTAAAGTGCTAAGCAGAATATTCTAAAACTGTCCGGACGTCTCTAGAATTGTCCAGACTTTTCTAGAACTTTCGGGCATAGATTAAATGTGCTTGTTTTGCCACTGTAAATCGGAAACGTTTGTGGCCTGTGGTCATTCGTGATGAATCGAGCTGTTTTTACATAGGATTTATACATAAGCAGTTGGAATATAAGCAGAAACAAAATCCAGGAGCGTGATCTGAATTCACTGTCCAGATGTGAAAGCCTGAATGGTCTGGATTACGTTTTACTGTCTAGGATCTAGTTTGCACGACTCTCAGGACTTTATTTTTATGTCATTTTAAGTCATTTCAGTGAATGTTTTCAAGCTCAGGGCCGTTTTAAATGCACACCACTGTAAGCAGCGCTCTTGAATTGGACCGAACTGTCTGTGAAGCCTAATTGTTCAGCCGCACAATGAACATATTTTCCATAGACTTATTATAAAGGACTGCAATAGAGATGATTATGGCCTGGACGGATCTAGTCAGCGCTGATTATAACGTTTCCCTACAGCAGCACGTCTTACTCTGTTTGTATCCGTGTGTATTAATAGCCCTGTGCTTATAGCGAGGGCGTAAGCGGGTTTATGTTCATTAGGTCTGTGTGCTGATTTCATTTCCCCGCTTCATGATGAATTAATCCACATTGTCGAGCTGTGTTGTTCCCCATTAGCCTCCGAAGGGCCTTTCTTTCATGCCTGGCTCTTTTGTGTCGGATGCTTCACAACCTCTCAGTGACATCCCTATTAATAACTAACGGTTTTGTGCTTTTGAGCAAAGGATGAATCTCTCTCTCTCTCTCTCTCTCTCTCTCTCTCTCTCTCTCACTCTCTCGTACACTCCCCCTCTCTCGCTCTCCCATCTACCTCATTTCCTCCTCGTCTCTGCATTCATTTACCCTTTATTTATTTCAGTGTTGCTTCTGTTTGTTTGTCATAATGGCAGCCTCTTCACTGCCATCGTCGTATCTATCTGCCTATTTTTGTGTGTGTGTGTGTGTGTGTGTGTGTGTGTGTGTGTGTGTGTGTGTGTGTGTGTGGGGATGAAATGTCCTCGTAATGATAGAAATACAGGAAAAATCTGTTAAAGTGAGAACGTTTTGCAGGTCCTCACAAGGAACCATGATGTTTTCACCCGAAATTCAACTTTATGGTCAAACTTAAAGAGCAGAACCATTGTCTTTAGTCTAGAGGTTAAGGTGAGAGTTGGGTTATGGTGTCGGTGTAGAATTTCCGGAGATACAGGGTACAAGAAGTAATGTTCTTGCGAAGATAGCAGTACTAGCCCATGTGTGTGAGAGGGTAAGCTGAAGCCAGAGATGTGCTGAGAGGGGCGTGATCTGATCAGCGATTGTCATTGTGAACACAGCACAGCACGCAGTGCACCACAACCACATGTGACCTCTGCATTTAACCCATACATGTTGGAGCAGTGGGCAGGGCCCGGGGAGCACTGCTAGGGGAGAGCTTGCTCACATATACCTCACTGGTACTTGTACCGGTCTGGGAATCGAACCAGTGACCTTCAGGTTTACCTTAACGTCCAATATTAGTAACAATACATTGTTTCATTTATTAAATATTATTACTTATCACTCACTTCTACCAATATCTCGGAGGTGAAGTCCCAATAGGGAGAAGTAGGAGTCCTTTGTGCTGGTTCTTTGAAGCCTCTTGGGTGAGAAACGGAGGTTAAAGGTAAAGCACTTTAGCATTCAGATGGAAAGCTGGGGAACGAACGGATCTGCACCGTGTCGTCTGACTGTAGGGAAACGTCGCACAGCTCAGTAATGGAAGACTGTAGTAGCTGTGTAAATTATTCACAGAGTTACAGTACTGCTGAAAGTGTGCCTCAGGGATGGCAGCTCTATAATTCATGCCTGCTGTCACAGCAGCGCAGGCTAGCAGCTACTGTTAGCATGCTAGCATTCAAAAAGGCTATTAACACGTTATACTTCCAGGAGTCTGTACATGGACCTGCTTATCTGTTTATTCTGAAATCAGTCTAGTGATGCTGGACCATTAGGACCGAATCACAAATACCAGTCCATCCCAAAAACACTCGCTCCAGAGAACGCCACCGCTCCAGAGAACGCCACCGCTCCAGAGAACGCCACCGCTCCAGAGAACGGCGGCGCTATATGCTTTGCTTTATAAGCCTCTGACCAATGCTGGCCATCGTGCATGGTGACCTTAGGCTCCAGAACATCAGGAGATCATACACAACGTGTGTTCACAACTGAGTGCCTGTGTGGGCAATGGGCGCAACTTAAATGAGCTTCACTCAATAAATGAAATCCACTCGTTAGGAAGGACGTCCGGTTGGGCTGAACAGTTTTTTTTATCTAGAAGTCACAATTTGAAAGTGTGCAGCTTTCACGTTGTAAGGGCTGCAATTTTAACTATATCCTACATTGTCCAATATTAATCAGTGGCTTTATTTATTTATTTTAAAATTAATTATTTCATGAATTTAAATGTAGCTATTTATTTATTTATTTATTTATTTATTTATTTATTTATTTATTTATTGCTTTTATTAATTTACTTTAAATGTAATTTTTTATTATTATTATTTAGTTACTTTTATTAATTTACTGTAATTATATTAAAATTAATTAATTTATTCATTTAAATTTAACATTTTATTTATTAAATCTTTTTCTTTATTCTAAAATCTATTTATTATATATAGGGGCAGCACTGTAGTCCCTGCAGGGCAAGTCCATCTCATTTCAGAAAGAAAGGAAAGGTTCAGTGAAATTCTTTTTAAAGTATAATCACTTCCAGTTTAAAGAAAGACCTCAGATCATCCGGTCAGGAACCGTTTGCGGGGAGCCTGGGTGTTGTTCAGGCTGGGGGAACAGGCCTACGAGCTCGCAAAGAGGCAAATGATACGAGAAGTGTCGACCGTTTATTGGGTGGCGAATAATTAGAGATTAAAATAGCAAGTAATGAACAAGGTTGAATATCAGAAGGCAGGACTCTGGGCATGATTTTTAAAAAATTAAAAAGCATATTAATTTTGAGCAAATGTATTTTTTTTTTCTAAAATCCCATTAAAAAAATTTTTTTTTAAAAATCCAAAATCTTGTTAATTTCAAGCACCCAGAGGTTTGGGTTCGATGAGGTGGAAGGTGGGTGCATGGGTCACATGCCTCCCTGTTCAGCTGTATTTAATAGCGAGGGGTAATTAACGGGCTTGTCCTTGACTAGGTTTAATAATAATGATGATATTTGATCCTGCGGAGCTTCAGGATTGGGAGTCTAACATTACATAAGACTCAAGTCTGGGGGGGGGGGAGACTTGTTGGCAAAGAAAAAACCAACCTAAAAGAAAGAACTGCATTTAAATTGCAGCCATAATATTATTTTTAAAATGATAAATAAAATAATTAAATCCAAAAAAAATTTCAAATCAGTTTATTCATTTATTCCAATTTTACATTTTATTTAATATTAAGTTAGTTTTATTAATTAACTTTATCTATTTATTGCATTTAAATTGCGGCCAAATTATGATTTAAAAAATTATAAATGAAATTAAATAAAATAATTTAATCCCAAAAAAATTCAAATCAATTTATTAATTTATTGCTTTAGCACTTAACCAGTGCTCCTCCAGTGACCTCGGCCTGCCAGGCCACATCATTACACCCAGCGGCCCATCGTCACCCTGCCCGCATGCCCAGCCCACTGCAGCATGACCGCACTGCTTTACCGAGATGTTCTGGACTATATGCACTGACTGACTGAGGAATTTGAGCTTCAGGTAGTGTTGGAATTCTGGACGGATGGTGGTTAAACCGCAGGGACGAGAAAAACTGGCTTAAAACTGATGTACTGCGACCGAGAGAGAAGCCGCTTTGACCTGAAGTGCTCTGCCCCAGTTGGAGGCTCACATAGATAAGATCAGCCATAACATTAAGACCACCTGTCTAATACTGAGGGTGTCCCTCCTGCTGCTGAAACAGAGTCAGCATCACTTTATACACCACATTAGCTCTTCTGTGGGATCGGATCAGACGGGCTAGCCTTCACTCCCCACATGCATCAGTGAGCCTTGGGTGCCCATGACTTTGTCAGTGCTGGAAACTAACTATTGCACACCTGGATCACTCCACGCCGTTTTGGAGACGCTCAGACTCCGTTGTCTCAGTAAGGCCCTTGTCGAAGTGGCTCTTGTTTTTACGCTCCTACCTCCGGCACATCATCTTCAAGATCTGACTGTTCACTTTCTGCCTAATATATCTCACCCCACTGAGCGGTTCCACTGTAATGAAAGAACTGTAGAGTCCGTGTTACTGGTCAGTGGTGTTCATGTTCTGGCTGATCGGTGTGCGAGAGCATGTATGTGTCTGCCGCTCCCTTTCTTCTGTTGTCTTCATTTACATCCATCTCTCTCTCGCTCGCTCTCTCTCTCTCTCTCTCCCTCTCTCGCACGCTCTTTCTCTTGCTCTTTCTCTCTCTCGCTCTCCCCCCCCTCTCTATCTTTCTTTCTTTTTTCTTTCTCTCTCTCTCTTGCTCTCTCACCCTCTCTCTTGCCCTCTCTCTCGCTTTCTCTCTCTCTCACTTCAGTATAGCGCGTGACTATTCATTTCCTCAAATCCCGTTTCACGGCTCACTCGCCTTTTCCCACTCGTCTATTTACGGAATTCCTTCGTCACACGATCTTTTCCTTTTTTCCTCTAACCCCCACATTCCTCCTTTCTCCTTTGACAACTCGCATTCCTTCGTTCTTTCCCCACTCTGGCCACAGCTCAGACTGTGCACCCCTTTTCCTCTCCTCAAACAAGAATTTCTGTTGTAGCTCTCGCGCTCTCTCTCTCGCCCGCTTGCTCTCGCTCTCTTTCCCTGTCATTCTTTTCTCCTCTCTCTTTTCTCTCTCCATTTCTCTCTCTCACTATTCTCTTTCTCCTTTCTCCTGTTCTCTCCCCTCTCTCTCTTGCTCTCTCTCTTTCCCTGTCATGCTTCTTTTCTCCTCTCTTTCTCCTGTGTTCTCTCTCTCTCTCTCTCTCTCATTCACTCTCTCTCTCTCTCTCTCTCTCTCATTCACTCTTTCTTCCCACTACAGAAGTCTGTAAGTAACCTGTATGAATGCTCAGTAGTGTGTGTCGGCAAAAGAATTAATGCATGTGGAACATCTCTCCTCTCTTCCTCTCTCTCTCGCTCTCTTCCTCCCATTCTCTCTCTCTCTCTCTCTCTCTCTCCTTGTGGCTGATTATCCAGAGGATATAAATAGCAGAAGATGAGCTGCCTGCTGTTGCTGAAGCGTTCGAGGCCGATGTGCTGAATCCACCGAGCACTTGGGACGTGCGTTTCAAGCAAAGCAGTGTTCAGTTTTCACTGGTGCCTTTCACACCCGTTCACACTTTTCCAGCTCTCTCTCTCTTTCCATACCTTAGTGATGCTTGTCCGAATGAGTTCGAATCCACAGCAGAACCTAATGCAGCTCAGTACAACACAGGGTCTTCTGGACCACACCCCACACGATCTTCCAGCCATTTGTTGATGGTTACCACCACTTCCCAACCGAGCAGCACACGTTACTGCAGAAAACCTGAACAGAAACAAATGACGAGTCCGTTCTTCTTAAACCTGGTTTGTCACTGTCCATTTTTAAGACCAGTGTGCAGTGCTGGTGTAACGGTTAGGGAGTTGCCCCTGTGACCTGAAGGTTGCTGGTTCAAATCCCAGACAGGTACAAGTACAACTACACAGATGGGTTAAATGCAGAGGCAACATTTTGTTGTGGTGTGCTGTGTGATGTGCTGTGGTGTGTTCACAATGACAATCAATCACTCACTCAATTCATGGTTTACATCTGAAAATGACAAACGCCAGCGCTGTTGTAGGACACAACCTGAAATATTAATTCACTCAATCAGTGCAGGGTATTCAGGTGAAGTGACGCAGCACAGAGATGGAGATTATTTATCCATCCATCCATCCATCCATCTATCTATCCATTCATCTATCCATCCAACCATCATCCAACCATCATCCAACCATCATCCAACCATCATCCAACCATCATCCATCCATCCATCCATTCATCCATCCATTTATCAATCCATTCATCCATCCATCCATTCATCCATCCATCCATTCATCCATCCATCCATTCATCTATCCATTCATCCATCCATCCATTCATCTATCCATTCATCCATCCATCCATTCATCTATCCATTCATCCATCCATCCATCCATCCATTCATCTATCCATTCATCCATTCATCTGTCCATAGACCCTGGTAGCTGCCCGCTGCTCCACGTGTGCACGTGTGATGGGTTAAATGCAGAGGTCACATTTCGTTGTGGTGCTT
>JBBPDA010000021.1:15880504-15902180 GCA_037974385.1 Arnoldichthys spilopterus | reverse complement strand
CTATCTATCTATCTATCTATCTATCTATCTATCTATCTATCTATCTATCTATCTATCTATCTATCTATCTATATGTCAGTCTGCCGACAATGTTTTGCCCATTATAGGAGAATCAGCAGACGCTTCTGGTTCTAACATCTGATTGGCTGAGTCGCATTCAGAGTGTAACATGCTCACATCACGTGTCTGTCTTGACAGAAGTGATGCTATTGTGACGCTTTCAGATTACTGAGTCTTATCTCATGTACGTTATTGATGCGCATTTTGTTGTTTATTTTCCAAACACAACGTTGTATTTTTTCTACCACAGTAATTTCACCGCCACCCGAAGCTCGTACGCCAGGTAAAGATCTGCACATCAATATCAGCACAAGCTTCTCCTGACAAATTGATGGTGTCGAGAACAAACTAAATCAAACATTAAAGCAAACATAACCTGCCTGTGAAAACCACAGGCAGATGTTATCAGGCCCAAACCCGAATGCCTAACCAGTTAGCCTCCGCTAAGTCAACACCTTAGTAGGTAAATGCTATTACACATGCAAATCCAGCTCTTAAAAACAAACAGGTCGAACAGAAGTGAAACACCAGACAGGCGAGTGCTCGGGTTGACTTTGGCAATGCGTCTGTACTGATTTCATCTGTTTGGTGCCTACAATCGTGTCTGCATTAGGAAGAAGATTTAGGCTGATGTATTTATTCTTCTGGCTGCTTTACACTGTACTGAGGTAAAGCCTTAGATCACACCTCTAGTGTACACTGGTCAGCCGTAACATGACAGGTGAAGTGAATAACACCCAGTGTCTAGTTATTTCATCACAATGGCACCTGTCGGGGGGGGGGGGGGGTATATTAGACAAGCGAACAGTCAGTTCTTGAAGTCGATGTGCTGAAGGCAGGAACAATGGGCGAGCGTAAGTGTCACGATTCAGGGCTGGTTGGAAGTATGCGCGAGTTAGAGGCTTTTTAGGATTTATTTTGAATAAATAAACCAACAAACTCTAAACAACAACACAGACTGAGATAAGCAAAACACAAAGGAACAACAAGACAGGGTATTCCAAAACCAGGATCTTCAGAAAACATTCGACGATTGACATTCAACTATAACCCACGAAGATTAAGACAAACACAGGGGTATATATGGGGAACATGAAACAAGGAACACCTGACAGGAAACTATGAACAGCTGATGAGGGCGGAGAGAAGGCGGGGCAAGGGCAGGGCTAAGAATCACATGACACAAATCACACAGACCAGACTAATAGAACACAGGGACATAGACCAGACAACACAAGGAACACTACATTTCTGACAGTAAGGATCTGAGCCACATTGACAATGACCTCATTGTGATGGCTAGAGTCAGAGCATCTCCGAAATGACAGGTCTTGTGGAATGGACAAATCAGCAACAGGGATATGGGCACCCAAGGCTCATTGATGCACGTGGGGAGTGAAGGCTAGCCCGTCTGGTCCACAGAAGAGCTACTGTGGTGTAGAAAGTGATGCTGACTCTGATAGAAAGGGGTCAGAACACAGTGCAGCACAGTCAGAGCTGCTCCAGCAGCAGGAGGGACACACTCAGTATTAGGCAGGTGGTGTTAATGTTATGGCTGAGTGTATCTACCAGCAGGTTTTTAGCCTTTGGTCTATGTGTAGGAACTGAGACGCACATCCCATCACAGCAGACGGTTAACAGTGCCCGAGGAACAGTGTGGTGGGACGGTACCTTGATCAAGGGTTGGGACCTTCTGTTATCAGGGCAAGGTCACTGGTTACCACCAATTTTGGGCATATGTACTGAGAACAGTGCAGTATTTTGCTAAATTCCTGTCAATACGTTTGGCTATCTTAGCGAGCTTGATGGCTACTTAGCCTGTTCAGACTTTAGAGTGACTTTAGACTGTCAATCGAGGTTCCAGCTTTTACAGGCAGGTGGAAAATGCACTGGAACTAGAACCTTTTGTTACTTTTGCACACATAACATGGTTCGCGGCATCATCAGGTCATTCGTTGGCTTGCTCACTTAGTAGTGAACTAGGACGTGATTTGAGAGGCCACTCCTCTTCATTGATTTCTTCTGCTTGCTAGAACAAAGGCTTTGTGGAACAGGTCTGGGAAGGACAACTCTGTGTTCCTGCTTATAAAGATGATTTAGTGACACTTGAAAGGCCTCGTGATTTACACGCTGTGTACGCTGGGGAATTTTTTTCGCGCCGTTCGCTCTGCTCCCTTAAAAACGCAGCCCCTCGGGCGGCTCGGGCGACATTTCCTCTCATTCTGATGTGCAAACTTACCCCATATGGAGAGAACACGGTGAGAATGAATAAACACTGCCTCCTCTGACGTTTCGCCGTCCTCGCTCAGGTTTCGGCAACAGTGAGAAATGTTTTTCTAAGGCGCAGCTGGGACGGCGGCACAGTTTTATACGAAAGGATGGGAGCACAAATAGGAACAGAATGGGGCAGGGTGCAAACAAGACAGGTCCTGAAAGAGACGTGAAGTACAAACAAACACGCTTCGCATAGTAAATTATAACCTCAATATCATAAATTACTGCAGCGGGTTGCATGCCAGCCTGCTGAACACCTGCGCCAGGCGACAAGCGAGGCATGCCCAGGAAATCATAAATCACTCAGAATTCAAGAAATGTTTATAAAAACACTTATAAAAATCAGCGTAATGACCATATTCGTGTTTGTTTATGTGCCGTTTTTCGGATGTTGTGTTAAAGTGGTAGTGTGGTGAAAAAACATATTTACATCATTTTCCTCTTATAGCTAAAAAAATGAAGGTAAGTTGAAAATGGGTCGAAAGTGGGTCATTATGGCCAAAACACATATACGCTATACATATATATTCATATATGTTAACTAGTGGCCATTTGCTTCTGTTAGCTGTTAGCTACAAACACCATTCCAGGAAAAATAGAATTTTGTAAAATGGTATAAAATCCAAACTCTGTGATTTGTTCGTTCAATTGACACTTTAGATAGATAGATACTTTATTGATCCCGAGGGAAATTTTTTGTACCAGTAGCCACCATATACATAAAAAAAATAAACAATGTAACAAAGTAAAGACACATAATACAAAACAATGCAAAAAATAAAAATAACTGTACTATACAGAAAAATATAAAAAGTGAAATATAAAAATACACAAAATACAAACAACTGTACTGTACAAAATATATAGAAAACTATACAACTATTATTATTTTATTATTTAACTGACAAAGACAAGGACATCACTTTTAATGGTTTGGCTGATCAAACGGATTGTAGATCTAAACACATTCAGAATTTCATGCCTGCAACACACTCAGTAAAAAGTTGGGAACGTCTGGACCTCCTGGGAGAAGACGTTGCCTTGGTGGTAGCACATGTCGCCCTAAAACCCCCAGCCTCAATGGAAGTCGCCCATGCACTGGAGCCTCCCATACCAAGACAGATGTTTTGTGCCTTTCACTTATAAGAGTCTGAATGGTTCATTTTGTCTTTGGCCCTGAGAAGTCAATGTACGTTTCTTTCTGAAAATAAGCTGAATCATGGACTCCACTGACCACAGCACACGTTTCCACTGTCTTCCATCACATCTGAGATGAGCTCCGGGCCAGAGACCTCAGCAGTGTTTCTGCATAGAACTGATGTTTGGATTTTTCTTTGTTCATCAGTTTCAGTCAGCTGTTTTTTTCTTTTGGCCCCGTCTCAGTGTTTTTAGATGTGTTGCTGTAGCAAATTCAAAATGCAATCAGAACACAATCAAGTTGGTCAGCCAAATCATTAAAAAAAAATTGTAATTTGGTCAGTTAACAGTTTACAAATTGCAGATTGTTTGTTTTTACTGCATCTTACAAAATGTCCCAACCCTGTGGGGAATATGGTTTATACACAGCAAAACTACAGAAACTCCAGAGGCCAAATATCTCTCGGATTATTACCTACAACTGGGGAGGGAAAATATGCACATATGATTTTCTGCCAAATTATTCTAATCTTCTATTCAGGGAAGAGATGAAACAGCTTGAGCAGTTCCAAAGGCCTCTTTGGCATTTTAATCCATGAGTGGTTGATGTTTTTGGTTTGTCCTGTTGTGAAAGGTCCAGGTCTTATGACCGTTGGCTTCACTGTGGCATCAGACAGCTAAGGCTAACCCGCGTGCATTCAGTGTATTCAGTGTTGCTAAACAAAGCGATCACTGTTCGTCCTTCTACAGTTCCAAGTAATCAAGATAACTCAGATCAAAACTGACTGTAATGATTGACCAGCTGAGGGCTACCCCTGAATACTTTGGACTGGGGCGGGTTTTCACAGATTAATGTCTTCTGATCACTTCTGAAGATTTTTCCACAGTCATTTTACATTTTTCGAGATTAAAATTAATCTCTGTTCACTTTATGTCAGGGAATGTTACACACAAGATAGATACTGGACGAACGAAATACCTCACATTGCTAAGCTGCCAGAACTGTGGCCTACTTTGCATAATGTGGCTCATCTTCATTGTGGCTGGTTACTGTAATATGTTTTTAATATGAGTTTACCCAACCAGAACCAGAGATTTAAGAAACATATTTTTCACACGATTGCATAAGAGACCAATCACGCCAATGAGTTTGGTCCATTCTTGCTGCACGTTCTATGCTTTTTCACTGCTAAAAGTGTTTAAAGAGTTACACTGAGCAATGCCACTTCTGGTTCTTTGACCCCTTTGGTTCCTTAAAGAACCATTACATGTGTTTTTTACCAAATCTTTCATGTGACTGAGATGTGCAAGTGTGAAATTTTTTTTAATTTAAAGAATCTGTATATGAGTAATACTATAAAGTTTTTACACCAATAAAAGGCTTTTCCTAGACCCATACATCAAAGTCGAGAACTGTTTAGGAACCTTTATTTTTAAGAGATTAGGTTATTATAGATTTATGGTTCTAGGAAATTAAATATTTTATAGGTTTATTCTATACCAATAAAGCATTTTTTCTGAAACCATACATAGAAGTGTAGCACCATTTAGGAACCTTTATAATTACGTGATTAGATTATAGATGTATGGTTCTAGGAAAAAAAAATATATTCATATAATTCATATATATATATTTCCTCCTAAAACCATACGTCCAAGTCTAAATCCATTTAGGTGATTTTTTTTTTTTTTTTTTTTTTTTTAGATGTATGGTTCTGGGAAAAAGAAGGTATTGGTGTGTTGGAACTTTACATTTTTACACATATATAGGTTGTAAACCAATAAAATATTTTTTCCTCCTAAAACCATACGTCCAATTCTAGAACCATTTAGGAACCTTTATAATTAAGAGGTTCAGTTATTGTAGATGTATGTTTCTACTGAAAAATATTGGTGTATTGGAACTTTACGATATTATACATATAGAGGTTCTAAATGAATAAAACATTTTTTTCCTAGAACCATCCATCTAAGTTGACAACCATTAAGGATTAGGTTACTTTGGATATGTTTCTAGGAGAAGATATTTATTTGGTGCATTGGAACTACATAGAGGTTTTAAACCAATAGAACATGTTTTCACATCCAAGTCTAGGACCATTTAGGAACCGGGATGGTACCTTGCTCAAGGGAACCTCAGTAGTGCCCGGCCTGGGACTCGAACCTGCGACCTTAAGGTCACAAAGGCAGTGTCCTAACCACTAGGCCACCACTGCCCAGAGAGTCACTGGTTATAGATGTATAGAAATCGAACTCTACAGGTCCAGGAACAGAATTTTGCTCCATAATAAAGTCCGTAGTCAAACACAGAGCACATCAGAGTGAGGAGTTAACTCAGCAACGCTGACTTTATCGCTATGTGTTACTGAGCATGGTCTTGTTATGCTTTTCGGTATATTTGGCAGCACTATGCAGCAGACTTGGCACAGACTTGTTTCTCGCCCTCTTTCATAGCTGTCCCTGCCCAGTGTTTGCCTTGGTAAGAGCACTTATATAACTCCTGTTGGGATCCGTGAGTAAACTGGCAGGCCGCTGTGTGCGAGTTGGCAAACTTTGGGCTGACAGAGCGGTAGCAGGCTTATCAAAACAGCTCGGAGGGAGCAGACAAGCTGAAAGGGACTGGCAGAGTGGGGGAAGGGGCCCACACAGGCCTCTGGGCCGAAGGCCTGGACCAGGGATGACGGTCTGCCTGAGCGATAATCTGAGCGGTGGATCAGTCAAGGTAACCTGACAGGGAGATGAAGGTGGAATGTTGTCCCTTATCTGAGGCCCATCGCGATGACGCTCCTCAAAAGTTTGACCTTTTTGACCATGGCGACATTATCTTAGATTGCAAGGGTTCGCATCAGCATTAAACGACCTCTAGTAAGGCTGAAGGGCCCGAGTGAGGTTATAAGGCTCAACGCAGGTGAAAACAGACGTCACGCCCAGCACCACTCCTGCAGACCACCCACCCACCCTGGAAAACCTAGTTGAATATATACAAAAAATGTGGCATTAAAATGAGTAGTTTTAATATAATATAATATACAACAATATAATATATTTTTAAAAAATGTAACAAAATTATAATATAATATAATACACAATAATACAATTTATTAAAAAATGTAATATAAAATTATAATATAATATACAATAATATAATATAATATAATATAATATAATATAATATAATATAATATAATATAATATAATATAATAATATAATACACAATAATATAATATATAAAAAATGTAAAATAAAATTATAATATAATTTAATATACAATAATATAATATATTAATTATTAATTATAATTATTATGAATTTATATTTTCTAACAAGTCTGCAGGGAATTCACATAGCACATCAATAAAGCACCTCCAGCTAATTAAAACAATGTTAGGTTTTTGGATCAGTGGGGTATTAGCTTCCATTACTTGTTAGCATCATTAGCCTTGTAGTTCCTGCGTAAAATAAACTAAACAAATCTGCATATTTGTTGTGTCGCTTTAGTTCACAGGCACAGCAACAACCGAGCCCCACCACACCCACTCAAGCAGCATGTGTTGGGATACGCTTCCACTATAGTGAAGGTTGCAGAGCTTTCATTTACGTTGCATTGGTGCAAAACTCAGTTCACACTACACAACTTGTGATCAGGAGCCTGAAGGTTGTGTAGTGTGAACAGTACAGCGATCAGATCACTTTCCCAATGGCATAGTGTGAACACGGCACAGTGTGAATAGCGACATGTTATGAAGATAACGAATCTGATTATAGGATGTATGGACGACCTTATTGATTATGTGAACACCAATGTTTCTTTGCACGTCAAATAATCTCAGTTGAGATGGTCAGAGCACTGCAGATCATCATTTACGCGAAAAAACGAGAGGAGCCTTGGGTGCCCACTAACCACTGCACACCTGGAACACTCCACAAGACCTGTCGTTCTGGAGATGTTCTGACTCGGTCGTCTAGCATCCTTATGCTCCTGCTTCCAGCACATCAACTTCAAGAACTGACTGTTCACTTGCTGCGTAACATATCCCGCCCCCCTGACAGGTGCCATTGTACTGAAATAACAAGATGGTCCATGTTATTCACTCCACCTGTCAGTGGTGTTAATGTTATGGCTATTGAGACCCCTGGGGCCTAACAACGTTTATAACAAAACTACCTGGAGAACGGTGACCCCCTTTTTCGACATGGCACTCAACTAATGAGTCCCCTTCAGCTTAAATCTCACCTTAAATGCCCCCATTAGCGAGCGATAAGAGATGCCAGTCTGATCATGTTGCCTGTTGATTCTCATGTCATTCCTGTCAACCCGCAGCAACTGGGCCTGAATTAATCAACCGCTTTGCCATTTCGTGACAGCTTGTTGGAGCGAAGGCCCGCTGCAAGTAAACTGCCGTTTCTGCGGCGGCGTAGTGAAATGATGCGAGAGCAATTGATACTACATGTCGCGGCAAGTTTCCAGCGAGCGCTGTCAGAGCCGTGAAAGGATATGTCATTAAAATGTTTCCCTTTTCCCCTTTTTTATATAAACATCATCACCCTATCATTTAAAATCAACATGAAAGCTGATGTGAGGCCGGCAATCCCCTCACGAAACAAGCGGCGAATGTGTTCGCACAAGCAATCCATCTTATTCAGACACATCCTGAAGTCAGATGTATCGCAGCCAGGAGACGTGATCAGATCTTCACTTATTATTGATACCTGACATGACGGAAGTTGTATTTTGCTCATGTTCGCTCAGTATATCACTTTCCTTGGTGGTCAACACAACATTAACCTCTTTTTGCAGGCCTCCAAGTGGCCAGTCCACCAGGAAAGATGGAAATTCACTCCTTTGATGATTGCATTAAAATAACAACATTTTAATAAAACACAATCGATTTTATTGCAATATTTTTACATGACGGAAATATCCATCCATTCATTTTCTAAACCGCTTCTTCCGTTTCCGGGTCGCGGGGAAGCTGAAGCCAGTCCCAGCTGACTGTGGGCCTAAGGTGTGGTTCACCCAGGACAGGAGGCTCCACCCATCACAGGGCAACACACAGACAGACAAACAGTCCCACACACACTCACACCTACGGGCAATTTAGAGCATCCAATCAACCTACTGCAGCCTTTGGACTGTGGGAGGAAACCGGAGAACCCGGAGGAAAGACACGCCAACAAGGGGCCCCTGTGGCCGACCCGGGGATGGAACCCAGGACCTTCTCGCTGTGAGGCTACAGCGCGAACCACTGCACCACCATGCCACCCGTGATTGAAATATTTGAATTTAAAATGCATTTAATTGAATTAAAACTCTGGAGATTCAAGGCTTCAGCCCCTAAAACAGGTTAAAATTGCACATGACGGTTACTGTAAATAAGGGTTAATGTACAGATTTGCATTGTATTTACATATCTTCACCCATTACATGTGCAAGTGCACTTGTAGTGCTGGTTCACTAATAACATCAGGTCTCAGCTTATAATGTACAAACCCCATTTCTAGAAAAAATTCTCATAAAATGCAATAAAAACCAGAATGTGTAATTTTGAACTTTTGAACTCTTGAAATTTTATTTAACTGGTAAAACTTCAAAGGAAAGATTTTCAATGTTTTCACTTCAACGTATTTTGTAAATATAAACAAATTTAGAATCTGATGTGTGCAATACACTCGAAAAAGTTGGGACAGACGCTTGAATACCACTGTGTTACACCACCACTTCTTTTAAATACAATGTTTATTTGTTTGAGAACTGAAGAGACAAACTGTTGCAGTTCTACAAGTGGAAATTTTGTCCATTCTTGCTTAATACAAGGTTTCATCTACTCAGTTGTTTATGGCTGCTGTTGTCTGATTCTCCTATTCATGAAGCTGATTTTGGTAGAATATGTCTCTCTAAAATCCCCAAATACACTGCCACATTGGTAGGACATTTACACCCATGCTGTAGGTACAGATGGCCTCCTGTACCATGAGAGATGTTGCACCTTTCGCCAATAACAGTCTGGATGGTCGATTTCATCTTTGGCATGGAGAGCTCAAAGTCAATTTTTCTCAAAAACAAGTTACAAATTTGGACTCACGTGACAGTGCCACTGCCTTTCAGTCCAGCTGAGATGAGTTTGATTCCAGAGAACTCACCTGTGTTTATGTGTAGACCTGAAGTCTGGCTTCCATAATGGAGTTTCAGGTTCCTCCTGAGCCCATCTGCTGACATTTAGCACAGTAGAATGATGGTTTCTCATGCAGGGCCTTCTGATGACTTGAAGGTTTCGGATCCTTGTCCTACAGGGACTGAGGTTTCCCTGAGATTCTCCGAATCTTTTCACAATGGTATGTACTGTAGATGATGAAAGATCTCAATTCTTTGTAAATCTTGTAATGAGAAATGTTCTTTTTGAACTGCCTAACAATTCTCTCATGAATTTTGGCAAAAAGCGCTGATCCACGACCCATCTGAGCCTTTGGTGGATGCTCCCCATTCAGGATCCCCTCACCTGTTTCCAGCTCTGCTCATTGTGTAACGTTTCTTAATGACAAGCTTGAATATTTCATAAACTTTTCACCATTTTCCTCCATCCCAACCCTCTTGAAGGCAATGCAGGCGTCAAATTCTAAATTTGTTGACAAAATATGTTGATGTTGATCAGAAAGACACTGAAAAGATTTTCTTTGAACTTTCTTTGAATCTTTTCTGGAAATGGGATTTCAAGGACAAAAAACAAAAAAAATAAGCATAAAGCTTGTAAATGGTATGTGAAGGAAATGCACAAAGAGGCCTGGTAGTAGTGCCACAGGTCTACTCAGTAAAGCTAGTCCGTTAGAGCAACACTTTTCCCAAAAAAGTAGCCTTTTGAGAGAGACTAGTTGGCTTCTCTACTGTATGGCTGGAACTACGAGGCTAATGTAGCTAACAAGTCATGTAAGGCTATAGGAGCTAATTAGCATTAAATCTATTTTTGTCCCGGCGGTTTGGCAAATGTGTGAAAATTCCGGGGTCAAACTTCCATCACTGACTTGTTGTAATACTGAAGAAGCTAATTCAGCATTTCTCGACTTATTGGATCATATGCATTTGTAGTACAAAAGAAAATGCGCTGCTGCTTTTAAAGGGCTGTGCTAAATTTAGTCCAGCTCCCGTAACTGGACAATGAGGCCAACGCATGTTCCGGATAGCACCGCCGTGACCCCACGGAGTGTCCGCCGAGCGGGCTTGCATGCGATAATAAGCGCTGAGCGCCTCCGAGGCGAGACAAAAGGGAGAGAGGGGGTCATAAACATGCCGCCTGTCAAAGGGCCAGGTGCAAGGGTCATTAGAGTGGCGAAGATAAAGCGGTCGTCCTCACGCAAGCCAGGCAGCAGCAAACCTGCAGGCTAGTTACTTTCCCCAAAGAAAAAAAAAGAAAGAAGAAGTGAGTTAGGGCCTTTTTTTTTCTCCCTGCAGACTCGTCGGGCTGGTTCCGGGCCTCCTCGCGGGTGAACGTGCATGCGAACGGCTTGTAAAAGAGAGAGAGAGAGGAAGCGAAGGTGCGGAGTCGAGCGCTCCAGGCTAAGGTAGTTTACACAGAGCTTAATCCGCCCAGGCGGATCGCTCTGTGTCCTCAGAGCGCTGGCTTTATGGGAAAATGACAGAGGCTCCTGCTCCGGGAGCTGTTTACAATGGCTGACGGAGACTGTGCAACACGTTGGCTCATGGGTTATACAGTATGGGCTCTTTCATACTGAGATTCCCATAGATTACAACATTGGTGTCTTGATGGACAACATTAAGACCACCTGCCTAATACTGAGCGTGTCCCTCCTGCCGCTGGAGCAGTTCTGACTGTGGTACACTGTGTGTTTTGACCCCTTTCTATCAGAGTCAGCAGCTATTATTTGGGACCAGAGCAGACAGGTTCTCACTCCCCACCCTGTCAGTTTTGTTAGGTATTAACTACTGCACACCTGGCTCTGATCCAGTCATCTAGCCATTACGGTTTGGCCCTTAGACCCTTATGCTTGCCTATTTTTCCCGCTTCCATTAGATAAACTTCAAGGACTGACTGTTCACTTGCTGCCACCCCTTGACAGAAGCCACTGTAACAAGATCTGTCAGTGGTTTTAATGTTGTGGCTGAACAGGGTCCAACAGTCTGAGAGCACTGCTGAAAATGCCTCTATTCTCCATTCTTTTCTAATTTAATGCGAATACTTTTCACCGCAAAACTATATGCAGAAAGTAGAATATTGAAATAATATTTTTATTATAATAAATTTAAATAAAGAAATCAAATACATTTAACAGCATATATATCCATATATGCAGAATGTAGTAATGTAATCACAATATTATTTTTTTAAAAATAATTTAGCTTATTTATTTAAATTATTATTTTTTACTTTATTAAATCATTTATAATTTTTATAAATTGTTTCTTTGCTCAATTTCAGATTTTCACTGCTCACGTCTACTTCTTGTGCATATTTTATTTTTATAATAATACATTTGAATAAAGAAATTAAATGCTTTTAACAGCAGATCAGATCCACCTGGGAGTTGTCTGAATTTTTTTATATATTAGAATTTTTTTAATATTCATATATGCAAAACGTAGCAATATAATCACAATATAATTTTTTTTCCTCCATATTGTGCAGGCCCAATGCGGATGGTGAAATCTACGAGGTCGTTATAGATGCCCTTTATTTATTTATTTGTTTGTCTAAATGTAGTTCATTTATTTTAATTATTATTTTTTTATTTATTTAATCATTTATACATTTTTATAAAATGTTTGTTTGCTCAATTTCAGATTTCCACTGCTCATGACTATCTCTTGTGCATAAGTAATTGTACGCCCTGATCCAAGTAATTGTTATGCACTTATTTTGTGCACAGCTGCTAGACGAACCAGCATTCTGCTGTCTATCCCACACATATTGCATTGAGCTTTTTGATGGAAAATGCTACTTTCATAAAAAAAAAATCCCTCCAGTACAGTTCAGTGCATGAGCCTCCACTGTACATCGATATGCAATATAGAATATATCATTGTAATGCTAATTCTAAAGCTAACAGATGTCAAAAGAGCAGCTGCAGCAATACTAGGCCTCACCTTAGGTGTGGGATGTGTGGGTGTGTGTGTGTGTGTGTGTGTGTGTGTGTGTGAGAGAGAGAGAGAGAGAGAGAGAGAGAGAGGTGATGTGAGCTGTGGTTTTTCCTGCCTGCGGCCACGTAGCCCAGATTTAAGAATGAGTTAGCGTGTCAAGATAGCGTGTCTCGCTCTAGACCACGCCCGCACCTGTCAGGTGTTCCGCGGCATGCCTGTGTTTCGTGCAGACCAGGCCTTGGGTGAGTGAGCGAGAGAGTAAGTGAGAGAGAGAGAGAGAGAAAGAGAGAGAGAGAGAGAACACATATCTCAGTTGCATGTGTTTGCTGCTTCTAGTCCACACGCAGCTGCATACCTGGCCGTGATAGACACCTGTGATTTGACTAATGCCTTCGGTGGCTTTGGCCGCCCTGGAGACAGCTAAATATTTACACGGTCACTCTCTCTCGTTCTCTCAGCCAATGCTAGTTATGCTAAAAACAAAAGAGAGCACATCATATCTGTGGGACAAAGTGAAGATGGTGTGAAAATTGCACTGTACAAGGATGCAGCAAAGTGTCCGATGGGATTATGCACCTTAAAAAGTACAAAAATTGCTATTTTAACAAAAAATGTAATTATTCAGTTGACCTAAAAGGGAATTCTGGCCAGAAACTAGCCCTTACTATTATTATTTGTGCTTAACAATATTGTTTTGCACAGCATTGCATCCCTCAGCCTAAATTATTTTCACACAATCCACAATTCCATGTCCTTTTTGCACCTTTGGACAGTGCTTTCTCACCACAATACCCAGCATGCATTGCATAAATATGCATAAATCAGCCCACCACCCTCCAGCACCACCATCATCTCTGTTACAAAATTTAAAAATGCATAATCATAAATACAGACATGATATTTGGCTTCATAGCAGTAACTTTAGTAGAATTTAAGCCCCTCCCACCTTCAAGCTACATCATAATCGAGTATTCCTAGTCTTTAAACAGAGGAATCTCCCTTTCGGGCCAATTACGGCACACTGTGAAAGGCAGGGAGGCATGTTCACAACATGTGTAGTGATGATTACGGTTTGTCATTTTGGCCAGAGTGCCCCTTTAAAATTCTGAGCGCAACAGACAGTTACTGACTGTAAAAATCCACAAAACGTCGCAACATTGTGAGCAATAGAAGACGTTTTAATTGCCTTTACATTGGATTTAATGTAATGAACTGCATTCTTCCTGCTGTTTGTTAGTGTTCACAGCTTAGTGTATATATTGTAGTCATAGGCCCGTGTTGTCACGCCCTTAATCTAAAGCATGAGAGCCGTTTAGTGTTTTCACAAGCGCTCACGCAAATGATTCATCTAATCGGCTAATTATTAAGCCCCACAAGCGCAAGGAAACACCAAAGCAGGGCTTTACCTCAGCACGGCACATCTACACACCTCGTTCAGCGCCGGTTTTGGACCAGTTTGATCATTTAAATGCTGTGCTGTAGAGCAGGGGGGCCCAAATCCAGCCCCGGAGGGCACACTTTGGCAATTTCCCTGCTCAAACTGGGTCAACTCGCCTGTTCATTGCCAGGTTTCGTGAACGTGTGCTTGATGAGGGAGAACTACCAAACTGTGGCGAAACTGGACACCAGCCCACCAGAATCAACACAAAAACCGAGACCTCCGTTCACCGGTCCGGTCATCCAAATGAAAATCCTGTTGAACTAAAAAAACATTGTATCCTGAGACGTCCATGAGTGTCTTAGGCCCTGTTGTATGTGAACAGGCGAAGGAGGTCACGCTCAGCGCTAAATTACAAAAGGCCTCACTTACTAAGCCCATTAGCATGTATGAGATGTCACAGCTTCTTCAAAAACCACGACCACATCCGGTGACTGAACAAAAGTGATGGTATGACACAGCATGTGCCAGTTGTGTCACTGATTGCTCTTCCTGTATCTGCCTAATTTTGTTCCCTTTTCTTGTACATCGCGTTCTAAATGACAATACAATGTCCTTATCCTGCTTACACCCCCTGTAGGACACTAGTGTAGACAACTGAGCATGACATGTTTTGCACAATGTTAAACTGCCCTATCAAATGCTGAAGCAGAATTACCCATGTTGGCAGCTAATTTAAGGGTGTAGACATCCATATAGGCCTTTACATTAAAGCGAAACAGGTGTTTTTCAGTGCATATGTCCACTTCAAATCTACACAGAATGTCTATTGTTTATGTTGGGTAAATATAATTAAAAGGTGTTCTTAAGTGTCAATTATTAATGTTATTAATTCTTTTTTTACAAATATGATATTGATAAATAAATAAAATACAAATTATTTTTTTTAAAAAGAAAAAACTACACCAATTGCATTGCCTGTTAAAACGACATCGCAATGTGCTGACGACTCTCACTGGTCACAGGCTTCTAAGCCTCATGGCACCACTGCACTTGCCAGGGAACCAAAAGAATGAAACCTCTGCCTACTGCTACTACAGACCACAGGCAGACCCACATCACAGATTTTTGTTTTTACTGCAGTCTGGAAAACTTAGAGGTTTGTAAGCAAACACACACACACACACACACACACATTGGTATTACTATACTTGTGTATATTTACAGTATATCTATTGACTGTAATACTGTAATTCAGTAACACTACAACAAACACCTAAACCCAACCCTGGCCATAACCTCAGTAAACAAAAGACAATCTTTCCGTCAATCTTTTCCTAAAAAGTCGAATTTATCCTTACACCTACAGATTTTCCAGTATTCCTAACATTATGAAGACATTTGGTCCTCACAAAGTGTTAAATACATGCACACACACATTTGAACACTATTTATTGTTTTTTTCCATATTTGAGCTCATGAAAAAAAATTTTGTTTAAAGAAACATGGCACAAAGTCCGAAGTGTGTAAATGTGAAGGGGATATATGCACTTATATATGAAAAAATAAAAAAGCACGGTTCGAGAAGAGAGTGTGAAGAAAGGGCCACTGGTTCCATTCCCAGAACCCACGGCTGAAGTGCCCCTAAGCAAGGCACCTAAACAACGAATGCAGCTGACTGCCCACTGCTCTGGATGTGTACGCTAGTGCTCAGTGTTCAGAACTGGGTAAGCTGCAGGGACTGTATTCCGCTCTGGGATTAATAGAGTATTATTAATATTAATAGAGTAACATAAAGGAAAAATAGAAAATAATGCTTGTTCCCCAGTGTGATGCCTTTGAAAGATGTGTTACATATAAGGAAAGATTGATCAACTGCAAATAATCCTTAATCTATCGTAAAACATATCATTTAGAATCATGAGCTTTGTTTTTTCCCCCAACGTGTGTGTGACTGATGGGAATATTACATTCCACTGCACTGGGTCAGTTCATCACTGTAAATCTTGTTATGTCCGGAATGACGAGTGACCACATAGCATCTAGCGTGTGAAGCCATTTTTGCCGGTATTTCCCCTACTGTACATTACATCACATTGCATTACCTCTGCTGCATGTTAAACTGCACGTAAGATGCTACCCAGGTCACGCTGACCTGTGAAGGACCCAGAGTGCATGCACAGATCTCAGATCAGCTTTTTTTTGTGGCCGAGGTTGCCCTAAATATGGGCGGAATCTGATTTGAGATTGCAATTCTGCGCTTGGATGCTATATGAGTTCAGTAGATGAACTGACACAACCTTCCTATCAGTGTACACTGTGTGTGTGAGGCAGACGGAGTGTTGTTGATTCGCAGCCACACACGCTCGCACAAAAGTGACTGACACACTAACATAGGCCTGAAGGACTCTCCCACTTTTCCTGTAACCATAAACACTGGGCTCACGGCTTCTAATCACGACATGTTCCTCCCGAGAGCAGCGTGGTGGTGTGCATGCGTGCCTGCGCTCTGTTTGTGTGGATTTCTCTTCATGCATGAGCGTGTATTATGCATGTATTAGTGAGCATCCGATCGCAATCTCTCACATCACCTGTGACGGAATGTACCTCTCAGCTGAGGAGGCCCTCTCTTGGCCGCCCTCCACCTCTGGCTCGGCTTCTATCTGCAGCCCATCTTTCTCCACCCTGAGCCACACCGCGGGGAACCGCTGTGGCTAATGCCCCCCACATTCAACCACCCACCCACCCACCGCTGCCTTGAGCTTTTGTGAGCTCACGTACACCACCTTCTGAACACCTTCTGGAAGAGAGAAGTACAGCGGTGATGAAATCTGGGCCATAGGCCAAGCCTGGTCCTACTGTATAACCATTCAGTCGAGGTAGCTCACACCCACCTGAGGTCAGGGCTGCCGTCTCTCAAGCGTCTGGCATGAGATTCACGCTTTCGCTGTCAATCTCACGCTCATGCTAAAGGGCCCGGGTTTCTGAAATGGAAAAGGGGGAACCTTTTTCAGTTCAGGGGGTTAGTGAGTGAGTCTGAGTGAGTGATTATTTCTTATTGTGAACACACCACAGCACACGTTGTGACCTCCTCGGCATTGAACCCATCTGTGTAGGAGCAGTGGGCAGCTGACATGAGCAGCAGTGCTTGGGGACGGTACCTTGATCACTGGTACTTGTACTGGTCTGGGATTTGAACCAGCGACCTTCGGATCACAGGGGCAACTCCCTAACCGTTGTCATAGTGATCATCATGAGAAGACCAATAGAAATGTTCCGAAATCACTCGTTCTAGAACGTTCTTGCCTTATTCTCCATTAGATGTGAGGAACGTCGTGCCTGTTTTGGAGATATTGGCATTTTCTAGCACAGTGACGCTGTATTTCACCATGGTAACCGTTGTACAGCAATACACTATGATGAAGGCTGACTGTGGCGCACCCTGTGTGCTCTGACCCCTTTCTATCAGAGTCAGCATCACTTTTTGTCTGACAGGAGCTCCTCTTCAGGATCGGACCACACAGGTTAACCTTCACTCCCCACCCCGTCGCCCATTCGCTGGTCGTTCTTCCTTGGATCACTTTTGGACACCTGGAACAAGACCACAAGACCTGCTGTTCTGGAGACGCTCTGACTCAGTCGTCTAGAACATCACAATAAGGCCCTTGTCAAAGTGGCTCAGATCCTTACGCCCCTGCTTCCAGCACATCAGTTTTAAACACTGACTGTTCACTTGCGGCCTAATATATCCCGCCTCCCTGACAGGTGCCATTGTAATGGATTAACTAGAGAGTCACTGTTACTTCCTTCACCTGTCAGTGGTGTTAATGTTATGGCTGATCAGTGAGTGATGATTAAGAAAATTGTCTATTGTGTTTCTGACTGAGCCGCGGCTTTAATTACACACGGGACTCGTCTCGTTAGTCAGCCTTTAAAGCGTGACAGGCCTCTTCACCAGTAAAACAGCAGCATTGTTTTCACACCGAGTTACACAAGGAGCCGAGAGTGCAGACGACACCCTCACCAGCGGCCTCCGAACTTCAGTGACCCACTTGTCGCCGCCTCCCCCTGAATCTGAGCGTGGAACTGCATCCTGGGCCTAGCGGTAACGACTGGGGGGGTGGGGGGATGGGGGGAATGGATATGAGATCATCTCCCTTTCTCACATACTTGCACAGGTCTACAACATAACACACGCATGTTTTCTAACACCTTGTTGCTCGGCGACATGACAACACTGATCTAGCTGCACGGAAGAGGGTGTGACTGACGGGACATGGACTTTTCAAACACACGCATGTTAAAATTCCATGTGTGCGTGTGTTTTTGTCCCCGGGTGATGGTACTTGCATTAAAAGACTGACTGCAGTGCTGCACGTGTGAGACATGCGTGACCTTTGCCACATGCCAAAGTCATCAGGCCACTCAGAGCTGTGCACAGGCCTCCGAAATGCAGAGGGTTTGCACTTTTCTGGGACGTTTTGGGTTAAGTCAGGTGTGTTGAGGGTCCTCAGTCTTCAATAGTGCAAGGCTGCATTACATGCATCACTATGGTTACGGCAATCATGCTTATGTGTTTCACCTGGGCCAAAGCCCTCATAGCACTGGTTGTCTGCCCTTGTCAGCAGTTGTGGCTGCTTGTTTTAGCCACACCGGACTCGCACCGGTAATTTGGTAAAGGTTCTGGGTTTTAACTCAGGGTCTCCCTTCCCTCCCCCTTTCCCTGTTTGCCCCAGCAGAGAGGTCTGAGCGAAGCTCAAGTGGCCGTCTGCTGGGGAAACTTTTATTCCTTAACTCGAGTCCGCCAGTGGGTCTGTACGCAGCCACAGGTTGGCATAGGGCCTCTTTTCCTGGCCCTCTGAGGAGCGCACCGGCTGCAAACAGGAGTTTAATTTTTTTCCTATTTTGTCATTGTGAACACACTCAAGCACCACAATGAAACATGACCTCTGCATTTGACCCATTACACGTGCACACGTGGAGCAGTGGGCAGCTACCAACAGCGCCGGGGGAGATGGTACCTTGCTCAAAGGAAGCTCGGTACTGCCCAGGCTTGAACCTGCAACCTTCAGGTCCCAATGGCAATGTGCCAACCACTGGGCCTCCACTGCCAACATTATTATTATTATTATTATTATTATTTCTATATAATCAGTACACAAATAAATGCCACTTTTATATATTGTAGTCAATTATTAAAAATACATTTGTGAATATAAAAATCATTTTTGGGAAGAATTAGGCACTAAGTGAACAGTCAGTTCTTGATGTTAATGTGCTGGAAGCAGCTGCTGGAGTGAGGATATGAGGCCTTATTGTGTTGGCTAGATGAGTCAGAGCATCTCCAGAACGGCAGGTCTTGTGAAGTGATCCAGGTGAGCGTTAGTTAGTACCTACCAAAAGTGATCCAAGGAAGGACAACTGGTGAATCAGCGACAGGGTCATGGACACCCAAGTTTCACCGATGCACGTGGAGAGTGAAGGTCAGTCCATCTGGGTCGATACTGAAGAGGAGCTCCTGTTCCACAAATATCTGATAGAAAGGGGTCAGAACACAAACAGAGCTGTTTCAGCAGCAGGAGGGACACTCAGTATTAGGCAGGTGGTCATAATGTTCTGGCTGATCAGTGTATGTAAATATGTCAATTTGAAGTGGAGGGTGGTAATGTTTTCAAAGTTTAACCATGTCTGCGTACTACATCACAATGTTTGTTTTAAAAGGGAAAGAAATTTGGTTTCCAGCCACTGGGGTCTGTGAAATTTTGGGTACGTGATATTCAACCAGTGGTGAAAAAGGTTTACAGAAGTTCAGTGAAACATTCTGGTGAAAAGTGGCTCATCTTAAACATTAGTTTGTCTCCCTCTACTGGATATGGCAGGGCAGTGCTGCTGTCCACTGTCGTTCACACACTGTGATCAGCGGATTCGTCCTCTGCGTTTGACGCAGCCGTGAACATACACACCAGCAGCAAGAGGAGTGGGCTGCACACCTGCATACCCCAGTTGTCCCCCAAGTGCAGGTGTGCAGCCCACTGCTCCTGCTGTGCATGTTCACGAGTGTCACTGATGGGTTAAAAGCAGAGGACATGAATCCTTGTTCATGGCGCGACTCCCCAGACGTCCAGATTCTGGGGAGTTTTCCGTCAGCTCGGCTGCTGTTTTGTCTTAATGGAAAGAGCCATTGAAAAAGTTGAAGGAGCTTCTGACCTGCAGCTGGAATGAAGTGCATGACATCAGAAGCTGAGAGATGGTTCACCATCATGGGCCGACCACAAAAACCTACGGAAAATTACATAGATAATGAGAGACTGATGTGATTGATCCTTCAAACCACATCACTTTCATCTTTTTTATTTTATTATTTTTTATATTAAGAGGTCATTCAGGTCATGGGCAGTCGTGCGCTCTGGTGTCCTTGAGTTGCGATAATGCAATAAAGCAAGTACGAAAGAAACGGTTTGAAGATGTTTCTAACCTGAAGATGGTGGAACGTTGACCACTGCTTCAGGCACTGGCACATGGATGGGCACCACGGGTGGAGCTGGAAAATATGGGAAGCAAACATTAAAACACATGAAACAAAAGACAAACAAATAAAACGTTGATGAGACTCTTCCGTTACAGATTAATGCCAAAAATTAAACCTCATTGCATTTCTCACTGCATTTATAGATGTTAAATATATTTTTTCATTTTCATTTTTTTTCAGTCACCATTTCATAGATACAACTCACTCTTACAGCAGCAGTGATGAACGACTATGGCACGGCTGCTGTTTTGTCTTAATGGAAAGAGTCAGTGAAAAAGCTGAAGGAGCTTCTGACCTGCAGCTGCATTCAAGTGCATGACATCAGACGCTGGGAGATGGTTCTCCACCATGGGCCGACCATGAAAACCTGAGAAACAGATCAGCCTGAGTAGTAGAGACTGACGTGACTGAACATTTAAACCACCATAATCTTTTTGGGGTTTTTTTTAGAGCTACTTCACATTATGTGCAGTGGTGAACTCCATTGTTGCAACTCTCTCTGTACATGGCTCTGATTCAGCCGAGCCCAGACCCTCTCATCCAGCACTGTAGCACAGCAAATGCTCGTGTCTGTGTGTACGTTCATGTAGAGGAGATATGTAATGAACACTCACGTACATAAACGGATGAATTCTGAATATTTCTTTAGCACTTTTAACATCTGTTATGAACAGTGGAAACTGCACCACTGAGCTTTTACTTTACACTGATATTAATTCAGTTGGAGGTTTTAGTTACAACGACCAGTTAAAATTCTCTTTTCTTATGCTGCACATTCTGTGTCTGTAACGATTCGTGCCCTCGTGTTCCACGTGCTCATGTTTTTGTTTTTGTTTAAGCCACGTGTCTCTTCCCTCGCGTTCGTGTGTAGCCACGCCCCCCAGCTGTGGCCCATGTGTTGTTAATTCGTTAGTCAGGTGTCGTCTATTCCCTGTGTCTACTTAGTCTCTGTGGTTTGGTTTAGTGTCGTGGTTTGTCTGTTGTATTTCTGTTTCCTGCGCTTCCGTGGTTCATGCCTCGTGTTTTGTTTCTGAGTTTACGTTCTGTGCTTTTCGCGGTTTTCTCTAATAAATCTGTTTTTTCATTCAAAACCACGTTCACCTGCGCTTGCCGTCAACTCTACCAACATACGCGATTTTTTATGCTGCTACAAACTGCACAAGCACATTTATTACTGTTCAACTATTGCACATATTTATTGTTGTCCTG
>JBBPDA010000021.1:15852814-15863228 GCA_037974385.1 Arnoldichthys spilopterus | reverse complement strand
GCACGTGTGATGGGTTAAATGCAGAGGTTGCATTTCGTTGTGTGTTCACAATGACAAATAGTCACTTTCACTTCACTCACTCACAAAAGACGTCTGGTTCCATTCACCACCATTGTTAAAAATTCCAACTCTCTAGAAGACGAACCAGTGCAAAGGAGTTTTACACCAAAACACTGTTTGTTTACGTTTTATATACGGAGTTACACGGAAATAAAAGAAATGATGAACTTGTCTATAAAAATTAGATATAAAATATAAACTATATATTAATAATTATATATATATATATATATATTTTTTTTTTTTTTGCATCCAACTTATTTTTTGGCACAGTACTGCTTCCAGATTTCCAGTAGGGACAAAGGCAGAGATAAAGGCCGAGAGATATCTGCGGGGACTGCAGTGCAGAGTTTCATGGAGGGATGACTCATGAACTGAACCAGTGTGGCTCAATGGAGCAGCAGGACCCCGTCTCTTTCTGATCAGACAAAAACACACTTCAAACCAGACACAGGGAGCGAAAAAAATGACATCATGGCTTCAGCGCCTTAGAGGGAGATAAACAGGGGAAAAAAAACGCGGATTTAAAAAATAAAATATATATTTTATTGCCGAAAGAGAGGAGGAAGGTCAGAGGAAGGTGGCGAATAAAAGGGGCTTTGTGGGGCTGTGATTGTGGGGGTCAGCGCCATCAAATTAAAACTGCACTGGGAAGCGAGCGGCAAACACAATCCTGTCCTGCTGGAGAACAGCCAATTAAAGGCGTGTGTGATCAAACCCGGCCTGTCTGTCCTCTCTGCCACTAACGGTGCTAACGAGGTCCCTGTGACTGGAGCTTAGAAGGAGGCAGGGTCACACACACACACACACACACACACACACACACACACACACACACACACCATCAGGAGAGAAGGAAAAAGTGAGATATAGAGAAAAGTGAGAAAGACAAACAGAGACACAGGCAGAAACGAGGCCCTGTTCACTACAAACACCCATCAGCCATAACATTAGGACCACCTAATACTGAGTAGGCCTCTCCCTCATGCTGCTGAAACCGCTCCGACTGTGTGTTTTGACCTCTTTCTATACCCTTCAGTCGGGGGCTAGCCTATATACTCCCCACATACATCAGTGAGCCTTGGGTGCCCGTGATCCTGTCCCCAATTCACCGGTCGATCACTTCTGACAGGTACGAACCACTGCACACCTGGGACACTCCACACGGCCGTTCTGGAGATGCTCCGACTAGTCATAACAAAAAGGCCCTTGTCGAAGTGGCTCTGATGCCTACTCTTCTGCTTCCAGTACATTAACTTCATGAACTGACTGTTTACTTGCTGGTTAATATATCCCACTGCCCTGACAGGAGCCATTGTAATGAAAGAACTGGAGAGTCAGTGTTACTCACGTCACCTGTCAGTGGTGTTAATGTTATGGCTGATTGTGATTCTGCTATATCTGAATAATTCGGTGGTACCGAGTCGTTCACTGTGCTGCTTATAGAGCAGCAGCGTAGGGAATAGTGGGGGCTATTTTCACAGCTGTGTGATAGATAAACAAAGACAGGGCAGATCCAAGCCCTGGAATGGACTGGACTGGACTTCGAGCAGTGGGCTTTCCGATCCAGAGAGAAACTGTGATCCTGTGCCACTGTCCAGCAGAGCTACACGCAGTGCAGTGTCCCCAGCACGATCTGCAGCAAAGCGAGGCCAGTCCCACCTCGGGGTGGGCGGAAATGTGCGTTTCTGACACTTAGCAGGAAGCGGGCAGATGGTGAGGCCTGGGCTGCTGTTTGTGCTAGACTATATCAAGTGCTAGCTCCGGGTTGGCAGGTGACAGGTTTGCCAGGAAAGGGCACAGTGCCAGGGATGAGCGAATGAGTCAGAGAGAGAGAGAGAGAGAGAGAGAGAGAGAGAGAGAGAATGAGTGAGTAAAAGAAAAAAAGAGAGAGAGAGAGAATGAGAAAGAGACAGAGAGAGAGAGAGAGACAGAGAGAGAGAGACAGAGAGAGAAAGAGAGAGAGAGACAGAGAGAGAAAGAGAGAGAGAGACAGAGAGAGACAGAGAAAGAGACTGATCACTGTGAAAAGGATGTTGATGCCAAAATTGTAGAAAAATCTAGAAATGTACAGTAAACATCTCTATTGTTGGTTAAGGTTGCAGTTTGACCCTCAGTGGGGGAACAGATTTTTTGTGTGGTCTAGGGCTGGTCTGAATAGCTTTTTAGACCACAATACTGCTGTTGTCTTCAAATGAGTGTCTGTAAAGTGTGTTCAAGAACCAGTAAAATATTACAGTTTTTCACACTCTTGCATGTCTTTTTCTTTACAAAAGTGGGGCCAAAAATATACTGTCCTGCATTAGAATAATGAGACACATGAGTCTGCCTGGATTTCCGTTGACCTTGACAGCAATAATGACAAATAAACACATTAAATTTTAATATTTTTAGTGACATAGTTGCAGTTTAAGTTTCACTACTTTACTGAAAGAAGAGCTGAGTTTCTGTTCCATCACTAACTCACTGCTCCAGTTTGGAATTTTCCATTGCATCTTGATTGGTGTAGGATACACACATTGCACCGTTTAAGGGGAAACGGAAAATAAATCCCTATTTAAGATGGAAAAAAATAAATTTTTTGGAAAAAATCCATATTTGCCAACCTTCCGCTACGTAATGTTCGGCTCTCAAACGTTGGCACGTGGGCTGGTTCTCAAAAGGCCCAACGGCAGAACTGGCTCCACACCAGCATCAGCACCAGCACATTCCGTTTGTGAGCTAAAAACATCTGATAAGGTTACAAATAAAGAAATGAACCATTTTCAGGAGCCTGCGTGTGGTTTCGGGGGTGATATTCTTGTGCCCTTAAAGGCAGATTGTTGTGAAATCACGTGGAGCAGATCACACCGAACCCATGCTGGTAAAGGAACCACGGAAACACTGTAAACAAACACCCTTGAGAAATCGTTGCCTGTTTATTAGCCTACTGTGATAAACGTGTGAACACGGCCTACACTGCGGGCATCATATCTGACCCCCCATTACAATCACATTTAAGCCTTCTTTGACCTACTGTTCTGCACTGATGATTGGTTTTGAGGTCTGGTGATGTTGCTGGTCAGCCGAAGTCCAGAGTGGAACACTGGGGAGAGGAGGCTGCAGCGGTGTCTTGTGTTTGGGTTGTGATCTCACTGTAATATCAGCCCATGAGTCTTGCACACTGGACCCTGCCCAACAATGCTCATGTTTTCCTAAAAAACAAAATAGGAAGCGTAGGGGAGATCATGGGTTGACCACAGTTCAGGCCACACTTTACATTTCTAACCGATGCGGTGGACGATGGAGGAGTGTTGGGTAGATTGTTCCACACCGAACACACCCAGTGGAAAAAAAGCCACTTCTAAACCATACAAAGAGGTCTGCACACAATGACAGGAACGAGCTCGCACTGGGTTTGGGGAAGTCTAGGCCAAACTGTCGAAATGCTTTTAGTGCAAACAAGTCTGAGGCCTTGTTTGTGCTGTACACGGATCAGCCATAACATTAACACCACTGACAGGAGAAGTGAATAACATTGACTCTCTAGTTATTTCATTACAACGGCACCTGTCTGGGGGGTGGGATACATTAGGCAGCAAGTGAACAGTCAGTTCTTAAAGCTGGTGCACTGAAAGCAGGAGTGTAAGGATCTGAGCCACGGTCAGAACACACAGTGCACCACAGTCAGAGCTGCTCCAGCAGCAGGAGGGGGACACACACTACTCCGTTCACTCTTGGTCATTCAACCGCTGTCGCACAGACATTATTTAGGGAGTGGATCATTCTCAGCACCGAAGTAACACTGCATGCGTTTCTGTAGTGTGACAGACGCAGCGGTTTCACACGTCCGTGTCACAGCTCCACCACCCACAAATACCCAGCCAAGGGGCAGCTGTGTGGTTGGAAACAGAGAGCATGACTAACACAAACCACAGGTAAGTGGCCAGTGCATAAAAACCGTGTCATGTTTGCTTGTTATCTGACGTCACACGTGTGACGAGTTTTCGGTCAACGGAAATTTATACCATTTATACCAAACGGATTAGCACATAGCTGCTTTATGCTAACTAAGCCTGTGCATGAATTTTGTTCCCTTACTGTCTGTAATAACTGGGAAGCAGGAAAAATAGGACCTGAGCCGCTATGACAAGGATCTTATTGTGTCAGAGTCAGAGCATCTCTACAATGATTCCAGGTGTGCAGTAGTTAGCACCTTCGAAAAGGTGATCTAGCAAAGCACAATTAGTACATTTACAACAGGGTCATGGGCACCCAAGTCTCACTGATGCATATGGGGAGTGAAAGCACAGAAGAGCTGCTGTGGTGTAGAAAGTGACGCTGACTCTGATAGAAAGGGGTCAGAACACACAGGGCAGCGCAGTCAGAGCTGTTTCGGCAGGTGGTGTTAATGTTATGGCTGATCAGTGTAAAAAAGAAGGGAAAGTGAACCCGAAGTCTTGATGAACCCAAGTAAACCTAACAAGAGTTGGGAAGTGAAGGGCAGGGTCTGCGAGGATACATGATGAGCTTTGAGCAATCGACATAAATCATTGCGAGGGCTCAGGTCCAAGAAGCGTCTGTTCTAATGCACCATGATCTCATTTCACCTCCGGAT
Organism: Arnoldichthys spilopterus; assembly: GCA_037974385.1. Classification (NCBI taxonomy): domain Eukaryota; kingdom Metazoa; phylum Chordata; class Actinopteri; order Characiformes; family Lepidarchidae; genus Arnoldichthys; species Arnoldichthys spilopterus. The sequence continues at coordinate 15,858,571 of JBBPDA010000021.1, read as the reverse complement.
GTGTAACGAGAACCAACGCTGGCTGAGACCTGTTTTATGGAGGTGTCATATAGACGTGTGAAGGCTGTGAATGTAAAGTGTTGCCCAAGAACTTTACACCATTTTTTATTCGCCCACTTGCTGCCAAATCCTTAACGTGAACAGCTGGCGCATTCAAAATCTTCGTCAAAAATGTAAAAAAAAGCAGCAAAAATGTTCCAGCAGCCACCATTTGCTAATGTAAACTCACCAAAGAGTTAAGAAAGTGAGTAATTGTCATTGTGAACGCACCACACCACATCGCATGTGCACACAGCGCCCGGGGAACAGTGTAGCGGGATGGTTCCTTACTCAAGGGAACCTCAGTGGTGCCCGTGTTGGGACTTGAACCTATGACCTTCTGTTCACAAGGACAACGTCCTAACCGATAGGCCTCCAGTGCCCAACATAGGCCACCAGTGCACCATCCGTGTGGAAATCCCCAAAATGCAATGCAAAGAATTTAACGTTGAATAAAAATAATATTACGGAGTGATTATTTGTCATTGTGAACACACCACAGCACCACTATAAAATGTGCCCTTCCATGCAGAAGCAGTGGGCAGCTGACATAGGCAGCACCCGGAGAGTAGGGCCTTGCTCACAGGTACCTCAGTGGTACATGTACTGGTCTGGGATTTGAACCAGCAACCTTCAGGTCATAGAGGGAAACCCCTAACCCTTATGCCGCCACTGCCCCTTGATGTGCCTGGTGGTTGGGCTTTCTTGCACCTCTCCAAACTGCACACTAGTGACTGAAAGGCTCTCTACACTGTCCATTCTGTCACATCAGGTGGGGAGGGGGAGGACCATCTTACCCACAGGAGAGGTTAATAATGGTTCCTCATACTCCCAGTCACATCTGAAAGGTAGACAGCGTTTCCTATCTGAAAAGTGACGTAACCACAGATCTAACCCCCCCTAATGGCTGGCTGCAGTACAGTGTGTAACTCCACCCACTCCCATGTGTTTCAATGGCACAGTCGCATGTTCAAATTTGGACTGCTAGCTTTTCCTATTAGCATTTTTATTTATTTATTTAGTATTTAAAATGCTATTCTATCATAAGAAGATATGGTAATGCCCTGCTAGTCTCCCGCTGTGGGTGTGGCTACAAAAACAAGAAGCCAGAACAAGCCTCAGCGGGCGTCTCCAATAACGTTAGCAGTTAGCCACTTAGCTAGCTCAAAAGCTTAAGATGTTTGAATGAGAGGCTTGATTAGCCTTCACCAAGACTACGTGGAACAATTTGAACTGAAGTAGAAGTCCCGCCCATACATCTTTGGACCATGCTACCTTTAGCCGCTGTCAGGCCAGACCGATGAGTGTGCAGCCGGCCCGGGAGGGGCCTGGGCCTGCACGTGTGCCCCAGCTTGTCCCCTTGTCCCTACCGCGCATGTCTGGCTCCAAGGTGAATTTTGTCTTCTTCTCTATGCAAAATCTGTACTCAATCGCTGTAAACGTGCACAAGACAGAAAAAAAAACCACCACATCACACACAGATTAAGATATAAAGTAAAACTTTATCATAACGTAGACGTGGAAAGCCCTGAGAACCACAGATTTCATATTACTGATGTGAACAAAACTGAATATGTCCCAAAAGGGGGGGGGGAGAGAAAAAAATGTTTAAAAATCACCTTTTTGGAAATAAAAAGTGCTCCACTTTTAAATACAATCAGCACAAACCAGTTTTAACAAGCATTCACGTGGGTCCTGTCCTAAATCGCATTTTAATTGGAAGAAAAAAAACGAAAAAAAAAAACCCTAACATCAGTAATATTGTTATTAATATATCAATAACCACATTATAATAATATAACAGTACAAAAATATGCACAAAGCCCACTGCTCGGTTTCCAAATGGAGCATTGTACAACTTTAAGCAAAACAATAATAATAATAATAATAAAAAAAAAAAGATAAATGAGGTATTCCAATAACCACTTGCATATGCAGCTATAATACACAGAGTCGATAACGAAGAGGAGCACTGGGCGGAAGCGTCCCAAAATCAGCCCAACCCAGCACTTAGGATGGGTGTTTTTTAGGGAACATCAACAGCCCATGCAGAGGAGCTCATACTCTCTCTCTCTCTCTCTCTCTCTCTCTCTATGTCTCTCGCTCACTTTCTCACAAACCACAGGAGTCCTGTATTGCATGCTGATGCCACCTAGAGGCCACATCTGAGAACACTTGGGTGCTGATTTGTCAAAGACGCTTTCACGGATGATGAAGTGGCTGATACTTGTGCAAATGTGGACACACACTCTCACACACACACACTCACACACACACACACACACACACATCGAATAAAAGATCTCTAAAGCTAAATACAATATGCAGCGACTGTGCAGCGACTGCAGAGGCCACGGCGAGACCGTGTGCTGCTTTTTGTCAGACTGGCACTATGGCCAAAGGGGCAGATGCTTGTGCATGAGCCATAAAACAGACCCGCATGATACTGTATTTAAAGCCGACTGTGTCCTGTGTGGTCGAACTTAAGGCGAGGTCCTCTTCACCGTGATTATGCTGTGAAGGGAGGAAGAGAGCCTCGGAACCTGAGCAGCTGTCGCCACACATTAAGGCAGCACCTACGTCCTGTACGCACCACGATGGGCCGATCTACCGTGAACCCCCAACTAGGATGGCCTGGAAAACCTGCAACCACAAACGTTTGGATGCGGTTTGGCAGACGCGGCCCGGGCCTGGTCTCATGTTGTACAGCGAGGTCAGCACTAACAAAACTCGGCCTAGGCTTGCACTGACAAAGGTCATGAACTGAATTTACCTGCACCAACGAAATGTCAGGACAGTTTCAGTGTGTGCGCGTCTGGCAGCAGCTGCATTGATGGATTATTTTATTCATGACTCCAGTAAATCCAGCGCATCACTTTGCTTTTCAGCGTAGGCCTCGTTTTCGGCCTAATACGCTTCCTTTGGTAACAGGATGTCCGCTTTCAGGTCCAGCGAGAGCATTTAGTCTTAGTTTCAGATAAAACATGCGAAAGAGGTAAAAACATTCGGATGGGTCTTGTCTTCTGGCTTTAAAAATGCACTTCCTGAGCTCCCTGAGAGACAATGAGGCTGCATGGGGGTTTGTCATTGGGCACCTAAGCTAAAGCATCCACCGTGCTGAGGCCTCCAAGGGCATGCATTGCCTATGGGGCTTGAATGGCTTCCTTTTCCCCTTACCAACCACAAATGCAGACTAAATGAAAGCGTTTTGCTTAAATATCATTTAATAACCACCATCTGATATTCATAGAGCAGCTGCATGGATTGAATTAGTCATCCAACATATGTGTTCATCTACGTTGCCTTCACAAGCCATAATCAGATACATGAGAAAGTATGTGCTGCTTTTGAGCACACGGAGCAAATGATGAGACCGGTCTACAAGTCTAAGCCCACAAGGGGAGGATCTCTGGACTAAGCCCAGGAAGGGCGACTGAAGGTTCCCGGTCCCTCCAGAGGTTGGACATATAGGGGAAAAGGCCATCAAGTAATAGCCGCCCAATGGTTTAAAAGCCTTAAGGATCATTTCCACCGCAGCCGAGCACAGATCAGTGTCTTCCCTACTCAAACACTTCATATGTTCTGAATAATCAAAACCCTCCTCATCTCATTCAGGGAAAACCACTCAACTGTACAAGCCATCCAGCTCGGAGTTACCCACACCGTTACACTGGCATTGTGTTACTTGGCCTTGACAGTGATTTTCGACAGGCTTCACTCATCCTTACGGTTCACAGGGTAGAGGAACAGGTACAAAAGGCTGAGCTGCTCTTTGGTATTTAGCTGTAAATCACAGTACGAAGGGAGAAGGTGTCAAAGAACCACCTGATTGTACATATGCAGAACATTACAAAGTTGTGTGAGAGAGAGAGAGAGAGAGAGAGAGAGAGAGAGAGAGAATCTACGTTTCAGTCCAAAACTCTTCCGATCCAGGCTTCTGGAATGAGGCTCGAGTTCTGGAAAACTTTGTAATCCGCATGTTCCGATCCAGCAAATCCGGAATGATGCCAAACTCCAGATCCAGCAAATCCGGAAATCGTGTTCACTTTGAAGATACTTCGAACCAGCAGTCCAGGAATTACACTCACGTGCGTATTCCGGCCCAGAAATCTGGAGAAATGCTGAAGCCCTGAAAACTTCACAGCAATCCGGATGCTTTAGTTCTACAGAGTCCGGTTGCGGCTGATTGGCATGGCAGCATGAGGTACGTAGTGTAGTTCTAGAGTATGAGGTATTGGAGAATGTCCAGCCTTTGTGCATAATCCTGGATAATGTTGACTTTGTTAAATGTCCAATGAAAGACATCAAAACACTTCCTGAGAAAGCTGCCTTCCCACCACGAGAGGCACAAGATACTGAGGTCTGACAAAGTGTGTGTCACGGCATCTTAAAAACCTGAGTTGGTACCATAACAGTTCCAAGGTGAGGTAGAGACTCGAGGGCTTCCCGCCATGTTCAAACCACCGAAACGTCCGACGTCCTGTCAGTGAGCAGCATCTTCTGGATTGCTTAGGGCCAATCCAAGCCAATTCGTGCTCTTTGGAAAGGACGTCCACAAGATTCCTATGGTTGCTAGTCTATCTGCTGCGTTTCCAGGGCCACCTTTGGCTTGTTGGAGAAGGTCCTGGTGAGTTGGTCTGGGTTGCGTGTGATGCTGGCGCTGCTCGACTGCTATTGGACAGATGCATAGAGCCGGGGCTACACTTGGGTTTGGGTGGACCTGATCACATTCGATGGCTCCTCAACATCTAAACACGTATGAATGACTTTCGAAGTGAAGAACGCCAGACTAGTTTCCCCATAAGAACCAAACTCCTAAGCTCAAACCCCAAACCCAAGGCCACATAGCACTTTATGGACTAGATATCGCAGTATAGCACTTATCTGGGCATCGGCTGGAGCTTCAGAACAGCAGAAAAACACTGTTGACTCCTGAGAAGCCGACAAACGCCTTGAAACCGCTCCAGCCCTTAGGTTCGATGAACGAGGAAGATGTATGAGGTATTTGCAGGTTATGGTGCAGCAGGACCGCGTCCCGCGTCAAAGTGAATTTGGCAAGAGGTCATGGAGGCCATGGACTCTGGAAGCCAACGCCGTATCCGGTCACATTGAATTCAAGCTCAAGGTTTGGCTCCGTCTGCAGTCGCAACATCTCGCCGAGCAGAACATCTTCTCCTGCCAGGCTGCGGGCGTATGGCCTGGTTCATCTCTGCAACTTGGCGAGCGAGGAAAAGCGCATGCATAGCAACAAAGTGAGTGACGTTCCCTCGTCGGGGGGGGAAATCGCCTCGTTTTGTTTTTCTTCTTCTTCCTGATTCGAACAAATTCAAATAGATTATAAAAAATAAAATTCGTTCAGCTAAAGTATTTACTAACGAGCTCCTGAGGTAAAGATATTCATGTAATATTCAACCACTGCGGATTGTTTGATTTGAGGTATGTAAAAAGAGGAAAAAAGCTCAAAGAGAAAAAACTAAAATCAAAAAATTAAAAAAAACACCCCAAAAAAAAATCAGAAGACAACGAATATCAACACTTTCTCATCTAAATAAAAATCTTCAAGTTCTGTTGTGAACACCTGTCAGTTGATTTTGGCTGAAGGTCCTGATTGTGTTTAGCGTTTTCCTGGTCACTGTTAGTTTGTGTCTGTGTGTGTGTGTCTGTGTGTGTGTGTGTGTGTGTGTGTGTGTGTGTGTGTGTGTGTGTGTGTGTGTGTGT
>JBBPDA010000021.1:15826951-15837112 GCA_037974385.1 Arnoldichthys spilopterus | reverse complement strand
GCCCGGGCCGGGACTCGAACCTGCGACCTTCAGGTCCCAAAGGCAGTGTCCTAACCACTAGGCCACCACTGCCCATCAGTGTACTTCATGTGTCCATGTACTTCATGTGCTTCATATGCAAATAGTAGATATGTTGATCCCAGCTATAGGCTTTTAGCTGACGCCGCCTCTATTAAAGACTTTTTTAATCTTTTCATGCCAAGAGCCATCCAGTTCCAACCAGAGGAGAATGGGTTCCACTTCTGGGCCTTGGTTCCTCCCAAGGTTTCTTCCTTCAGCTCAGGGAGGTTTTCCTCACCTCTACCAACTCTGACTTGCTCATTAAAGGCTTGAAAGCTGCTTCGTGACCCCAGTTGAACAAATCTCTTTACAAATAAAACTGACTTGATCTAAACATCAAAAGTGACTTTAGTCCAACATCTCGTTTACAAAAATCATCATTGGAAAGATTCTTTTTTTGGTCTTTTCTCATATTGTTTTCTCTCTTTCTCTGTGTACCGTGGTGTTGACAGGAATGACCAAGACTCTGGCTCTTCTATGGCATTTTTCAGTTAAAATATCCAGAACCATCCACATTCTTTAAGGAACCGGAAATGGTTCTTCTACGACATCATGCACAGAACCCTTTCTAGCATCTTTGCTTTTAAGGGTGTAGATCACAGTCACACGTCAGAACTGAAGGTTCATCAATGGATTTCAGGGTGAAATCACTGAAGGCCTCCTAACGCACCATCTCGGATCTGCTTAATACTGTCAGCACATAGTCTGATTGTGTTGAACAAAACGTTTGCAAATGTTTCTTCTTGTGTCTCAGTAGATTTCTGCGCTCAAGAGGATGAAAATAAAGAGGCCGTGGTCTTTTTAGGCCACTAGGGGGCAATAGAAAAAGTGCAGATCTGCTCCGCCATTTCATACCATTGATGCTAGATGCATGAACCATTCAGGGATTGCTCCTTGGTTTCAGATGCTCATTTACCTGAACTGAAGTTGCATGTTGGAGCGACTTTTACCTCTGTATCTTCGCACCGAAGCACGTCAGAACTTTCCAGTTGTGGCGTTCGTGACTTGCTCTGAAACGTTATGATTTGTGGTGGATACATTGTTGCAGAAATGAGCCGTCAAACCAGGAGCTGTCACCTGGAAATGCACATGACAATGCTGTTAGCACTGTCTATCTAATTAAGCTGAAAGCACATGGAGTGGGGATGCTGAGCTAAATCTCTAAATCCAAACCATGGAAGCACACTGGGGTCCCTCAGTAGCAGGAGGGCCACATTAGCAAAGCAGCTCAGTGGAAGTTAATGAGCTTTTGCACATTAGCGCGAGGTCCATGGTGGCAGGGTGCTAATGAACCCGCGGCTTCGAAAGACACCCGGACAGAGTGCGGTCATAATGGCTTAACTTAGCTTTCATCAGGAGACCAAAGATTTGGAGAGCGATGATGGCGGTTATTCATCAAGTTTGTCCTGCATGTGTCGTGATAGAAAAGGCAGATGCTTGAACTCCAGTCAAAGACTCGCTTATCATACTCCAAGTTGTTTTACCATGCAGTCTGTCCACTCACTGACCACTTTATACACCGATCAGCCATAACATTAACACCACTGACAGGTTAAGGAAATAATCTTGACTGTCCCGTTATTTCATCACAGTGTGTCCCCTTCATGCTGCTGAAACGGCTCTGACTGTGGTGCACTGCGTGTTCTGACCCCTTTCTATCAGTCAGCATTCACTTTTTTGGTGGACAGTGGTAACGTAACGGTCAGGGAGTTAGGGAGTAGTATGAGCAAGGTACCGTCCCCAAGCACTGGTGCTGCCCACGTCCGCTGCGCCTACATGGATGGGTTAAATGCAGAGGTCACATTTTGTTGTGGTGAACTGTGTGCTGTGCTCACTGACGTTCACTTTAAATCATAGTAGCTCTTCTGTGGGATCGGAACAGACGTGGTAGCCTTGAATCCCCTTGAAACCGCCTCGGGTGCCCATGATCACCGATTCACCAGTTGTCCTTCCTTGGGTCACTTTTGGTAGGTACTAACTCTCCACAAGACCTGCCGTTCCGGAGATGCCTAGAACACCACAATAGGACCGTTGTCAAAGTGGCTCAGATCCTTATGCTTGCCCGTTTTCCTTGCTTCCAGCACATCAGCTTCAAGAACTGACTGTACTCTTCCTGCTTAATATATCCCACCCCTCTGACAGATGCCACTGTAAAGAAATAGCTAGTACTGTCAGTGGTAAGTGGTGTTACTGTTCTGGCTGAACGGTGTACATAACATATGCATTCTGCCAATGCGGATGGAGCTGGCAGAGATCCAGATGGGAGATGCGTTTTGCTTGTGTTTCTCTTTTTTGGTTTAGATCTGAGAGGAGTGAGGGCCGAGGAGACGAGCGCAGTAGCGAAACGCAAGCATGTTTAAAGAAAAAAAAAACAATAAAAAGCAAGAATTCCAGAGGTTCTCTTATGCTGGTTACTATGGCAACATTTCACACACACACACCACTAACACGCACATTACTGTGTGTAATTGTGGGTTTCTGTACATCGCTCTCGCTCTGACTCCCACACCTACACACCACACAGGACGTCTGATTATCATTAATAATTGAAGACAGGGGCCTTTGTTGCCGTGTAAACGTGGGCACTTAACCGTCGTGGACATACAGACAAATAGGAGGTTAAAAAAAAATCCGTAAAGTCTGTGAAACAGAGCCGGTTTTACAATTGAACATACACACACGCACACACTCTCCTATATGCGCTACAGTACCACCCCCACAGTACTTAACCCACACACTGTGCCAGCACACTCTGCATGCATTGGCACTGATGCAAAGCACAGACATGCTTAACGCCCAGAATTCCTCACATCCTTGTAACCTTGTATGCTAGCGCTTCTGTTCAGTCCTAGCGCTATATTTACATACCTGAAATGAGTTTATAAATGAATAAATAACGCAGGAGTAGATGTAGGCCTTTAGCAGGACCATGCGTGTGAAAATAAGTTAAAGGCCGCTAATTTCTGCTAGCCCCCCAATGGGATTCTAGTAGTATGTTAGCAATAAGCTAATAACATTTCACATGAACATAGATTTATCACAGGTCTTGCCCCACTAATTGAAGCCCCTGTTACTCTTATTATATTAGCAGATAATCTGAAATATTAGGCCTTCAGTACAGCGCCTAAGCGCCTAGCCAATGGGAGAGCTCGCACGGTTGTAGTCCCACCTGAAGGTTAATAATGAAATGACAGTGTTTTTACAATACCTGCAAAGTTTAAATACAAGCATGATGATATTATTTAATAACAAATGAGCTAAAAATGACATTATCTGCTTAAATTAAAGGCATTTGGGCTCAACAGTGATGTTTACAACTTACCGAAGAACCAGTGGGCCATGGACATTGGCCATGTGGTCAGGAATGCTCACGTTTAATGTTTGTAGGTCTTATCATGTATTTCCCCGAAGTCAGGAGACCCCATGGTCAGCGTCCATGGCCCACTGCTGCCTTTAATTCATGCATGTGGCCTAATGGTTGGAGAAGAGGGTTCGCGACCAGAGATTCGTTGGTTCAGTCCCTAGGACCGGCGGCGAGAATGTGGGAGGGGAAAATGAGTAAACAGCACTTTTCCCTCCCTCACATCCATGGCTGAAGTGCCCTTGGGCAAGACACCCAGCCCCCTGGCTGCTGTTTCCTGTGCGCAGGTGTGCAGCCCACTGCTCCCGCGCCTGGTGTGTATGTCCACAGGTGCCGCGGATGAGTGTAATGCGGAGAACGAGTTCACTGTTCACTGTTCACAGCGTGCGAGAGCATCAGAATTTGAATAATTTGATAACCACTCAGTATGACTGGGGGTGGGGGGGGTGTGGGGGGGCGTGGTTGGGGGCTCCGTATGAGCCGTATGCAGTGGGAAGTGAACCATACTAACATTTTTGTTTCAAAAAAAGAGGGATAAAACGAATTTTTCCATGCTTTAACAGAGAGATCTGTGCATTTTGAAGCGTGCACTGTTCCCCCGCGTTACATAATACTGTCATTATCTTTGCCCATAATCCACTGTGCCCCCGGTTACTGGCAGTCTGCTCACTGACTGTCAGTAACAGTGAAGTGAGGTGGGAGTTGTGTATAAAAAAAGGAGGAATAATAACCACTTAATTCCCTCAGAGTGCAAATCACATATTACACCAGTTCTGAAGGGTATTTTTTTTATATTATGGCTCATTTCAGGAAAGATACTTTCATATTAATACGAGCCTGTCGTCCATGAAAACAGCAGTAATTTGACCCTTTCGGGCTCGGCCTACGTGGTGGCGAAACTCCTCACTTCCTGTTTCTGTTCTCACACAGGAAATGGGCATAGAACAAAGATTCCTTTGAAAGGGCGACGGATTTCTGACACCCTTACCCTCATCAGGCCGCGCAGCATATGACCGGCTGAAAGAACTGACGCAGTAGCTGTGTTTTTCCTACTGTGTGATTCCGCTTTTTTTCTGCTTGTTCATTGTCTTTTGCTTTCCAGGCAGTCAGTACATGACCGCACCCACCTCGCATCCTTCATGCAACTCCGATCAAACGTAGCGTTTCATTACAATGGCACCTGTAGAGGGGGTGGGACATATTAGGCAGCAGGTGAACAGTCAGCTCTTGAAGTTACTGTGCTGGAAGCAGGAAAAATGGGCGAGCGAAAGAACCTGAGCCACTTTGACAACAGCCTTATTGTGATAAGACTTTCCTTACGTTTATGTCCTAGACGAGTCTAAAGCAGCGGGTCTCTGCAGGTGTGCAGTAGTAGTAGTACCTACCAAAAGTGATCCAGGGACGGACGAATCAGTGAAAGGGTCATGGGCACCCAAGGCTCACTGATGCATGTGGGGAGCTACTGTGGCTTAAACAGTAATTGCTGAGAGAAAGGGGTCAGAACACAAGTGTTTCGGCAGCATGAGGAGGACCTACTCAATATTGGGCAGGTGGTATTAATGTTATGGCTGATTGGTGTGTATGTCTTCCTGAGCAGACAACACATCAGAAACATGCATGTATTCTGCAGAGGTGGGGCACAGCTCACCATGATTATGGCAGAGGTATGCCACATTAGAACCCACGGTGTGTTTTGAGGTCTGTACGCCCTCAGTCAAATGACATGGTTTGTATAAATAGCTGCACCTTATTTACAGGGGACACACTCGAAGACATTTTTCTGCACGTTTCAGTGCACCATATCTATTTATTTGTGGATGGAATTTTTTGCAACAATGCGTTAAGTATAAAATGTGCCATAACCTTTGCACAGGCCACATTTAATGCTTATTTCTTCATATAAGCAGTTACAATGCATTTAAAATGTGCCCATGACAGAAGTGACTATTTGTCATCGTGAACACACTCAAGCACCACAACGAAATGCAAACTCTGCATTTAACCCATCACACGTGCAGCAGCGGGCAGCTACCAACAGCACCCAGGGAGCAGTGTAGTGGGATGGTACCTTGCTCAAGGGTTCCTCAGTAGTGCCCGGGCCGGGACTCGAACCTGAGACCTTCAGGTCTCAAAGGCAGTGTCCTAACCACTAGGCCTCCACTGCCCATGAAATGTGCTTATTCTCACAAAGAACTGGTAAGGTGTAAAGTGTCCCTGGAGCTCCGTCACTCCAGAGAATGCAGTTCCTGCTCCACAGCCCAATCCTGAAGGGCCTTATACCAACAGTACTTGTCTTTAGGCCCATGGCGGCATCCCATTCCATTGGTCAGTGGTATACATGTATAGACTGTAGCCCATCTTCCAGTGTATATTTTGTAGCCATCTTCTAGCGCCTAATCAATGGTCAGTTTTCGACCACAGAGCCTCTCTTGGTCGGATGTTTTTGGGCGGTGGACGGCTCTCAAGCTGGCAGTAAAACTGAAGGCCCAGCCTTTGGGCAGGTCGCAAATACTGCCAGAATTACAAAACCACATATTTCTCACTTCCACGTCAACAGCCCACACATGGTGTACAGTAGAGGAACCTGCTTACATCCTGTTTCTGGCATGAGCTTAACAAAAGCATTACAGTGAGATCATCCCCTCGTGTTTAACGCGATACCTGCCCTGCCACCGTCAGCACGATCCACGGCCGTAAAGCTGCTGGAAGGCAGCCCGCTGCTGCGGCGTTTCACTGTTTACTGTTTTCCCTACATCTGCTAATTATCAAGCCCAATCCCGCTGTGCTGAAAGTTCACGTCAGATGTGGGGTGGTGGAAAAACGAGACGGACGAAACCACAAATGGGGCCCGAAGCAGAAGTAGGAATAACCTGATGCAATAGTGCTTGAATAGTTTAGCAGAAAAGTCATTTACACCTTATGATCGGCCTCAAATCGGCGGAGGCCTTTTATGCGTCCAGTGTTTTCTCTTATAGCGCTGCACCGAAGCTATGAAGCTAATGTAGCTAACAAGGTCCAAGGCTTAACACCTGCATTGGTGGTTCAAGGGTAGAATTCTCACCTGCCACGTGGTAGGCCCAGGTTCAATTTCCAGCCAAAGCATAAAAGCTTTTGGGGAGAACTATGACCTAATGGTTGGAGAAGTGGGCTTACAACTGGAGGGTTCAGGGTATTGGTTCAGTCCCCAATACCAGCAGGGAAACAGGAGACGAGTGAGTGAAAAAACAGTACCTTCCCACCTCTATGGCTGAAGTGCCCTTGGGCAAAGCACCTAACCCCCTACCTCCACCCCAGGTGCACAGCCCATGCCATTGGGCCTGGGTGCCCACTGCTCCATGTGTCTACATGTGATGGGTTAAATGCAGAGGTCACATTTTATTATCACAATGACAAATACACTTTCACTCTAGATTTAGGAGGGCAGTGACTTTGCCCTCTAGGTAAGGTTACAGGTTCAAGTCCCAGCCTGGACACCACTGAGGTACCCATGAGCAAGGTACCGTCCCACTACACTGCTCCCCAAGTGCTTCTCATAGCTGCTCACTGCTCCATGTGGGGTTGTATTTACAATGACAACGTGGTTAGCGCTGTTGCCTCACAGCGAGAAGGTCCTGGGTTCGATCCCCGGCTCGGCCACGGGGGCCTTTCTGTGCAGAGTGTGTGAGCTCTCCCCGTGTTGTTGTGTGCTTCCTTCGGGTTCTCCGGTTTCCTCCCACAGTCCAAAGGCTGCAGTAGGTTGATTGGATGCTCTAAATTGCCCGTAGGTGTGAGTGTGTGTGTTAATGGTTGTCTGTCTGTGTGTTGCCCTGTGACGGGTGGAGCCTCCTGTCCTGGGTGAATCCCATCCTTAGGCCCGCAGTCAGCTGGAATTGGCTCCAGCTTCCCTGGAAACGGAAGAAGCAGTGTAGAAAATGGATGGATGAGTTTTCTCTCATTTTCTTCTCATGTGCTGCTAAAGTTCTTGAAACGTTCGTTTTGAAGAATCAATGCTGAATCTCAGGTTTTTGGGGTGCCGTTTCAGCCATGCTAGTATATATATAGTATATCTATGGGCTAACAACAGACTTGTTGTCCGCCAGTGTTGTTAAGCACACCACTTTTTTTCACAAGGAAGGAGTTTTTGGAAATTCATACTCTGCACTGGAGTGGTGCAACTGTCTAAAGGCCCTCTCACGTACAGCGCAACGTGAATAAATGATGCAAATGTCTGAAAAAAATCGGCGACAAATTAAATGCACATTAAACTTGCACAATTTGCACAAAAACGACTGATGCAGCCGAAAGTCATCAGGCTTCATTATGGGGAAACAGGAAAAACCCATATGTGACGTTTCCATAAAATACACACGGATTGGTTGACTGCACTCATTTAGTAAAACAAAATGTCAGGGAAAATACTGCTGCGGGAAAAAAGCCTCTACCATTGGGAGATTGAGAGTTCAGTCCTTAGTGATGCCACAGCCATGCGCAGCAGAGGATCTGGCTTTGCTGTCTTTGGGTGTGAAAGATCAGTTTATCAATTTTCCTCAATTAATCTTCCTCAAGACTTTTTAAATGTGAGGCATTCTGGGTATTATTATTATTATTATTATTATTATTAATTTAAAACATTTTATAGTAAAACTGTAAAGATGTACAGCATAAGCTTTTAAACGATGCAAATATTGACTCTAAACTTTGCCCCAAATTTGACCTTTCTGACCCCTGAGCTTTTTCTTTGGCCTCTCTAAGATTCCACAAGAGCTCCGCCGCCTGCAGTGGGTGATTAATAATCTGTGTTATCAGGGGTGGGGTGGCGGGATGGGGGTGTATGCTTTCTGAAGATGTGCAGATGTGAAAGATCTCTCGACAGTATGTAAAAATGTACAGAATACGTGACATGGGGGTGGGGAGGCAATGGTGTGTTGAGGCCTTGAAAGTGTTTTGAGGGGGGATATGTTCAATTTTTGTTCAACCTGAGGAGGGGATGTAAAAATTCCATCAGCCGGGGGGTGGGATGGGGGGGGGGTTGATGGGGGGTGTTGAGCGTGTTCATATGGTAACATTTTGTTGACGGGAGTGTGGGGGGTGGAGGGTTTTTTTTCTCAATGGACGCCCCATTCCCAACCCCACCCGCCCCATACCCACCCCCGTAGACTGGCTACTACCTGGTGAGGCAGTGTGCTGTATTTGAAGCTATACTAGCAGGAGAACTGGCACAGGGCCTCTTCAGTGACACACTGACCATGGAGCAGTGCGGGTCAGGTTCTTAGCAGCACCAATCAGGGCTTTGGTTTCAAACGAGAGGTTTGCACCTCGGCCCCTGGTAATCCGCTGCACTCTAGATGTGTTTCAGGTTGTGTTGGATTTGGCCACACACACAGATCCTTCACACACATGCTGTTAGCCTCCCTGGTTGGAAGCCTCATGCACTTTGGGTTTATTCGGCAAGAGGCCACACACACACACACACACTTGCTCTCAGCTGCACATTCTTTCAGGGTGAATTCAGTGTGCGTGTCTTTCTCCTGAGTTAGGGTGTGTTCGGAGGGCTCAGGGCTAGGGCCTGTATCATGTTGCGCTGCGTTACAGTGTGGTGTGGTGTACTGTGCCATTAGGCCGTGTTTTTATGCTAAAGGGCAGTGCGGCGCTGCTCCTGCCTTTGCTAAAGCCAAATGTGGTTGATGAGCCAAGACGTGATTGGTGTCTGAAGTTTTGCAAGGTTGATGTGGCCACTGGAAGTTCATAGCACACAATTAACAGCCCCAAAACCTCACACACTTTTGCAAAACCATGCAGAAGTGTTCAGTTATTGCTAATAGACTTGGTTATGTGGTTCCTGACACTATATGACCTACTGTGAGTCTGTACACATGGACAGAATGGGCTTGTTTTTGACTGTGTGATTGATAACCATGTCTAGCTGAGATCACGCAACCACTTGACATGGGTTTGACACAAGTGTGTAAGGATTTAGCCATGTAGTCAGCACAATGCTAGTTACTTAGCTGCAAATGCAAGGCACAGCATGTTTTTATGTGTTTATATAGCACAAAAAAAGGCCATTTTTAGCTTTTGAGCTGGGGGCAGATCTGATCTCCATGGGGAGCTGCTTCCAGCAGGGGGCAGCAAAAGGATTAATGCCATTTCACCCTGTTTAGTTTCAGCTCTGGGCTCCACTAGCTAACTAGTAATGCAAAGAAGCATTTCAGACAGTAAACCTGTCTTGGCCAGTCATGTACACTCTTCTGAGGGGGGAGGGGAACTGGGGAACGTCTCCTTTAACTCTGCTGTTGGTCTGCTCTTGTATTCTGCTGCTGATAAGAGCTGGGCTGGGCTGGGCTGGGCTGGGCAGTGTGTAAGCTGATAGTATGGCGACCGTTGAAAGGAAGTTGGGTCACTGGCTTATGTTTGTGTGTGTGTGTGTGTGTGTGTGTGTGCGTGTGTTGGAGAGAGAGTGTGAGTGAATAGTTTGAACGAAGCCTCTCACATGACGACACAGTGACTGTAGCCTTTGTTAAAATGACTGACTGCAGACAGAGAGAGAGAGTGAGGGAGTGTGAATGAGCCAGTGTGTGTGTGTGTGTGTGTCTCTCTGTGTGTGTCAATTGAATTGAGTGTGTATAACGGGATGCAGATGCAGAGTTGTGGGGTGCTGTTGGATGGCAGGCACCATTGTCCTCAGGGTGAATAGAGGCATGTCTCTCTCTCTCTCTCTCTCTCTCTCTCTCTCTCTCTCTCTCTCTCTCTCTCTCTCTCTC
>JBBPDA010000021.1:15762871-15794610 GCA_037974385.1 Arnoldichthys spilopterus | reverse complement strand
ATGCGAACGCTTGATTGTTTCCTCTGTCCTGGAAGTCGCTTTGGATAAAAGCGTCAGCCAAATGATTAAATGTAAATTTAAATCTTCTGCCACAGTAACCATACTAAGCTCCAGCTACAGAGATTCCCCATGGATGTCACGTAGGACATTGAAATGTCCAAAACATATCTCTGGGTGAGGACACTGGGCCTCATCCTGTTCCCTGATGGACAGGCAAGGAACTGATTGTGAGTGACAGATTATTGAACAATGCTGATGTCTGAACATCTGGTCTGGAGATGATTCACTGCCCATGATAAAGCATTTAGGAGTGAACGTAACTCATTAAATAGTGATTATCTCGGCGAAGCAGAGTCTGAGCCACTGGAGTGCAGATGCAAGAGATAGTCAGCCTTTAAATCTCTGTGATGGACTGCAGGGACAGGCCAGCTTCAGTATGAAAGCCTGGGGCACAGTAACATGTGTTCTGCGGTTCTTTCGTGACCGGGTTTGAAGCCTGTCATGCTTTTCATGAACAACAAAATGTATTTGCTGTTGACATTGTTGCGCTGGCCAAAAATGTGGTCATTCCTTCTTAAGAAACTCACATTCTAGTGTCTCCTAGTGGAGCTGGGAGAGCAGATCCCTCTTTCTGCAGCCAAGTCGAGTTGTGACGTCTCTGTCATCGTTTTCACACAGTCAAAAGTGATAGTGGGGTTGTGTGAATTAATATATACGTTTAATTCACTCTTCTTTCTCTTTTTCCACATGCTATGCTATCATTACTTAAGGACATGCACAATTTAGTTGTACATAAAAAAATGATACTTCCATTCATTCATATGCCATGAAACTCATGGCAGTGTAAAAGTTTTTGTCCCACGTTTTCAAATGGTGTAGACAACAATAATAATATTTTTTTCTTAATGTCACCCTAGTTATTCAAGGGGCCCAAACACTTCTGGAAAATGATCAGTCAGGCATGGGCACCTTGGAAACCCTGCTGTGCTCAGTATGTGGGCAGTTTCCTCCTGCATAATACAGATTTCCTGCAGTCCCCAGGTGAGGTTTAAATCAGCACGCCTGCAGCAGCTGTGACCGGCAGCCAATACCACTCAGCTATGTAGCACCCTGCTGGAGATCATACACAGAGAAGAAAAACAATGTCTGAGTGTATTAATATAAAAACAAGAGCAATGTGTCCTTTCCCCCTGATACCTCCCTCTGCTGCTGACGAAATGCAGAAATGACACACACACACACACACACACTTAAAGGAACACTGGAAATGACCTTTGGTGTTTCACCAAAACCTTTACTGCTACTTGAGCAAGGCTGCAAGCCCTCCACTAATGAAGGATGGCTTCAAGTGCTTGCGATAGATGGGAAGAGCAATCAGAACGAACCTTTCTTTCTCTAAATCTGTGTGTGTGTGTGTGTGTGTGTGTGTGTGCCTGTGTGTGCTTGGATATGTGACACCGACAATTTCATTAGACGGCTCTCGGTTTCTTTACTTAACACAGATGATCTGTTTCTATGGAGCTGTTGAAGGTCAATGAATGCACTGGAAGGGCGGCCTGTGGCAAAAGCCAGGTCACAACATACCTTTCTTAGAGTTTCCACACCATCATCCCCCACCCTTCTCAGATATTTCTGAATTTTTTTTTTATATTTAAAATATATTACATAGGCCGATTTGACCTGGACCATAACAAAAAGCCTATGGTTCTGTTTACTGCTAGGTTTAGCATGTAGCAGCGACCTCCAGAAATCTTAGCTCTAGCTTTGATCACATCACCACAAATCACCAGGTGGGAAATTTTGCTTGGAAATGTAATGGTATAGACAGAAAATGCATCATTAATCCCTGTTGGATTCAAGTGCTCATGGGAAAAATGACATGAGGACACGTTGGAATCTATTTCAGTGTTTACAGCATGACAGGCTAAGAAACACCCAGAACAAATTAGAGATGGTTGTGTAAAAATGAAAGTCATACTGTGCTCTAAACCACATCCACAAGCCTACGCTATCTTAATAAAGAGCTGGGTGCAGTTTGAGAGGGCTTGAGAGTTTTAGGGATTTCTCTGTTATGGAAAAGGTTGGCTGATTTCTAGTGTTAGCAACACTAGCCTTGCAGCTACAGTTAAACTAGAGCAGCAGACTCCAAATTTCTTTTCTTGTCCAACCATTCCTTCAAAACGCATTGGTGGCTTATGAATTATCAGTAGATGTAGCCTTTGAGTCATTAGTAGTTTCTGGTCATTGGTGGTTGTTACGACAGGGTTTCCTGGCTCTAGTCCTGTAGCCCACCTGCACTGCAGAGGTTCATATTTTCCCTGCACCCAAGGGACATCATTATGATCTAATGTAATGATCACCTCTAATGATCGAGGCCTTCCTCGGTGTGAAATGCTGGTCTTTGAATTGTGTACTGTGAGTTATTAGTAGGCATATTTACCCAATTTTCTTGGGCCTTCATCATTGCCTCCTATTTCAGAGAAGCCAGAGGAGCTGCCATGGAAACAGTCATCAAAGCACAATCTCTAAAAAAGCTCTAATGATGAATGTGCAAGGCCGGGGGTCCAAACAGAGGCAGCGTGCAAAGACATCAGCACTGAATGTCCTGCATTCTGTTTCTTTATTAGCTAACAACTCCATTTACCCAGCCTCTATAACCAACCACTGACCTGTGAGTAAAGGTCAAAGTAAAAGTAGGAATGAAAGGGCTTGGTGTGTTTGGGGGAGTGTGCCTCTCTCATTTTTTGAAATGTCTGCTAAGCCCCTCAGTGTGGACACGCATTGGGTTTATTCGACCTCACTGTCAGCAGAATCCCCTTCCACTGGGCAAAACGATGGACAGTTGTAAACATTGGCAAGACACATGCCGTCCCTGTGCTGTTTTAACGGTATGCTAGTTTCAAATTAAAGCTCTGATTTTTTGCGTTGGCGTGCTGTTCTGCATTCCTGCTGTTTTTTCTTGTGACCTCATCATCCGATGCACCCAGAAACACTAGCATTTACACTACAGTAGATTTATAATCACATGGGTCCCAGACCACTTCGGCAAGTGGTTCGAGTGATCAGATCACAGTACATTTTGGAGGTCATTTAAACTTGTATTTAGTTCTGCCCACTTGGGATCCAATCATCCAAGGCTATGAGTAAACGCCACCTCCCCATTCCCACCCTCCCGAAAAGAATTGACCTTTCATTGGCAAGTTTTTCGATCTGTCAATCATATATATACATACATATACATTTATATAAACAGACATTAGAAACAAAATGGGCCAAATTCGGTTTTATTACATTGAAATAATCTTTCAGTTGTTTTTTTGTGCAAGTGAAATGCAGAACAGCCTTCAAATCTCCAGTTAATCAAAAAACATTTTGTCTCTTTTTTCACTAATTATTTTATTAGTCGCTGTGCTTTTTTAAAAAAAATTGAGCAAATAATAAAAGTTGTAATGTATTTATTTATTATTATTAATGTTTTTATTATTGATATTTGTATATGTGGGAATGGACATAGCAAAATTTACAGGAAATCTGAGAAAAATGTGAAAGACGAAAATGATGTAGATCATTGTCAAATGTGGTGGTTCACCTGACACTTTATGTTGTTTTTTCTGCCTTATCCTCAGACATTGGCAGTGGGGCTTTTTCTGTTCTAGTGATGTCACACTCCTCGTTTTAAAAGCCCAGTAATGCATTGGGACACCAGTAGAGGGAGCTGTTAGACCACAGATTGGCTAGATCCAAGACTGACACTCAAATGGCTCCCTATTCCCTGCATAGTGCACTAACTAAGTCAAGAAATCATTGCATCGACACAAAAATGTACGACAGTGAAGAATTTATGCATCCTTGTGCGAGTTGTCATTAACATTAATCAAAAAGACTATTCTGCTGTATAGCTGTATTATACTGGGGCATTTATTGAAACACCTGGATGATGATGTGGGTAATGGCATGGAAAATATATATTTAATGCACCTTTGGGTATAGTCAATATAATCTAGGCAAATACTTGTTCCCTGTCCACTCCACCCCCCTCACAATATAATTATAACGTATTTGTGCTCCACATGCAGCTCACAGAAATCAATACCAGTGATGAGCACAAACCAGGACAACAAATGCAGCCCCTTCCCAGTCAACTGACTTGTCCATCTCAACCAAATGTAAAAAGGCAACAAATATATAACAAAGCAAACTAGATGGAAGTGGGAGTAATGAGGATTGCACTCCTACGCCTTTCTCTTTGGCCGCGGTGACCCCTGTAAGCGTGCTGCCTAGTGAAGAGCTTGTGCTATAAAGAAAAGATTCAAGTGATAGTTTTGTAAAAATTGTTACAAATGCAATATTTCACCATTACTCCAAAATCAGCAAAGACATGATGGTGTTGAAAGTTTGCTTCTTTCATTTTGCAATGGTGCTTAAAGGCTAATGTAGCTAACAAGCAATGGATGCTTATGATGATAAATTAGCATAGTGCTAACCGAAGCCTTAAAGCATTACATGCATCAAACCATGTGGCAAATGTCTCACTCATGGGGTTTCTGACTGTTTTCATCTGCCTACTACAGAGTCAGTGTAATGTCCAATTGAGTCTATGTGTGAATAGAGCCGGTCATTTTCTTGAGAATTCATGGTGAGTGAATGGGCATCATTTTCATGTGACCGCCTTGAAACGGAAAGAAAACAAACATCTAAGGGTAAAGAAGAAGGTTCATCTACACAAAGACAACAGATTCAAAAAGCAGCAAGAGACTGTAGCTTTACCAAAATATGAAACTAGCGACATGACCATGCAATATCCCGCCTCCTGCCCACTCTACCCAAGCTGCACCCCCTCTGCCAGTGGGGTACTGCCAGTAGATGTTATTACATCCAACATGGGCAGTCTTGTTCTGTGCTGAATATGTGAAAGGTCATCTCTGCACAGCGTCTGAACATGAAAACAGCGTTCTACAGATTGTTATATACAAAATAAAACACACAAAAATAAAAACAATCTATTTGTTAGCTCTATTTGCCATGTAGCTGAAGTGCAAAACTAAAAACCAAACATGGTACTCGTTAGTAACATTAGGGAAAATATTTTTACATTACAAAACCTGAATATTTCTGAAAAAGTTTAACACTTTGTAAAATGCAAAATCCAAAACCTGCAATTTGTAAATTCTCTTTAACCTAATTGACACAAACCTGATTGTATTCTGTGAATATAGACTAAATAATGACTTTGCTGCCTGCAACACACTCAAAAAAGTTGGGACAGAGGCAAAATAAGTGAGCAGTGGAGGCCTAGTGGTTAGGACGCTGCCTTTGAGACTTGAAGGTTGCAGGTTCGAGTCCCGGCATGGGCACTACTGAGGTACCCTTGGGTAACGTACTGTCCCGCTACACTGCTCCCCGGGTGCTGTTGGTAGTTGCCCGCTGCTCCACGTGTGCACGTGTGATGGGCTAAATGCAGAGGTCACGTTTCGTTGTGGTGCTTGAGTGTGTTCACATTGACAAATAGTCACTTTCACTTCACTTCACAATAAGAGTGAAAAGTTTATAGAACATTCAGGTTAAACCACTTTAAGCCCCCGATAAGCAGATGAGCTGCTAACAGGTGAGGGGATCATGACTGGGTATAAAAGGAGCATAAAGGAACATACAAAAGGCTCCATCTCTGTAAGCCAAGATGGGTCTTAGCTCATCACTTTGTGCCAGACTTCATAAAAGAATTCATTCAGTTCTAAAAGAGCAATTCTCAACACAAGATTTCAAAGAACTGAGGTCCTTCTTCATCTGCAGAACATAAGGTGGTACTGAATTATGAAAGGATTCAGAGAAATCTCAGTCTATATAGGACATGGCCAGAGACCATTGCGTAATGTGTGTGACCTTTAAACCCTCAGAAAGCACTGCATAAGAAACAGTCATGCTACTGGGACAAATGTTGCCACAGTCTGCTGCTGCATCAGGAAACATTCTGCTTGGCCTCATTCTGCACACGCTATGGTAGTGTGGCTTCATAGACACAGAGTGTGTGTACTTGACTGACCTGCTGCCAGGCCAGAACTGTACCCTATTGAAAATGTATGGAACCACATAAGGAGGAGAATCAGACAATGACAACCACGAACTGTTAAGCACCTGAACTCTCAAATGGAGCAAGAATGGGCAACATTTCCACTTGCAGAACTGCAACAGTTAGTCTCCTCAGTTCCTAAATGATTAGACAGTGTAATTGAAAGGAAAGCTGATGTAACGCAGTGGTAAACACACCTCTGTCTCAGCTATTTGCTTACATTTACAAAATACATTGAAAGCAGTAGAAACCTTTTTTATTTTGTATTTTTCTTAGTTAAAATAAAGGTTCAAGGAAGTGAACAAACAGATTCTTATTTTATTGAATTTCTCTACAACTTTCTTTCGGGGTTTGTAATTTTTCCTTAAACTATCAGTTCAACAAAGTGGCTGCAGCGCTTCTGCAAAGAGAGGGAGTGGGTGAGGAGGTTAAAGACCCCAGAGATCCCCAGAGAAGACCATCTATTGAGCTTCCAGTGCACTTGCACTCTCTCCCCATGTGTGTATGTGTATGTCTTTAATGAGCTGCCTGTAAATGATTAATTAGTCCTCACCCTCTCCCTCAGGCACTGCTGCTTTCTTAATATTCACAGAGCCTTTAATGAAGCACAGGAGAGCACACAGTGGGAGCTTTACATTTGTAGCATAATGAATTGTGGGAAATCTACCTCCAAAATTTCAATGCATTACATGAAGAAACTCATTGCATTATTGGAAGAAGAGTGCATTGAGGAAATACTTCCTATAGAAGCAGAGTGCATTGTGGGAACATTACCTACAGAGGTAGGGTGCATGGTGGGAGCATTACATACAAAGCAGAGTGCATTGTGGGAACATTACCTACAGAAACAGAATGCATTGTGGGAATATTGGATTCTGGACATACATATTTAAGCTTCTACCAGGTTTTGTTCAGCACAAGATTTCTTTGCTCTTTACTGATTTTTAGCAAATCACGATCCCAAACATTCCTGCATTCAAAAGCACTGAAAACTGCTGTGCTCAGCGTGTGGTAGGAGGTGCCTGCAGTGGCAGCACGTTCAGCACTAATCAAACATTCTGAACAGTGCAAAGCCCCTCACTGTACTGTTGCTGGTGTCAAACTCTAAATTTGTTTATATCAACAAATTTCATGTAAGTTATTTAGCAAAAACATTACACCTTTCCCTTGAACTTTTATCATACTTTTTTTTTTAAATTTTATGAAAAATCCCAACTTTTCAGGAAATGTGGTTTGTAGGCAAACATTTAGCCTTAACACTCAGCTCAGTGCGGAGAGCAGCTTTCCTCTCCCAGCTGCTGCTGAAAGCACACAGCCAAATGCAAGAGGTGGCTGATACACCGGGAAGGTCTGATGACATTACAACGAGAGTGTAAAATCCACTTTCCTCAGAATGACCCGGCTTGAGCTGGAGCTCCAGCCTGAAACAGAGCACATGATTTCTGAACCATGAACATTTCTCCTGTTGCACACTAGAGGGCAGTCCTTTCACACCGTTGATTACTGGGGGAGGGGGTTGTTGGGGACAGAACACCTGAGCTGTGTTGGGTAATAGTGTCTTCAGGAGAAACAGTTCAGAAGATTTATCTCCTGTTGTCTTGTGAAGTGATCTGCATGAAGAACAACGTCCTGTTTAAGGGGGACCGGGGGGAACTGAACTACACGGGCTGTATATTATAACCCTCCCCATTCCCCCCTCTCTCTCTCACACACACACACACACACACACACACACACACACACACACATGCACGCACGCACACCAGCAAATGATGTGTCATGCTTTGTGGTCAGTCAGCTTGAGTTTCTCTCTCTCTCTAACATGGCTCCCCGTGGATCTGCGGCCTGCGGTTTCCTGCGTCTTGGGCAACATCTACATGCAAAACACTGATTAAAATGACGGGGAAAAAAAACAACAAAACTTGGCTCTTTCGTTTCTTAACTAGTGGAATGTATTTGTCCTTGTGAAGCCGGAGGATTGTACAGTATTTACCAGCAGCAGACTCTGATGGTTTTGTGGGTCGCTCTCACACATGGGAATAGACCTTCTTCTGATTAGCCTCTAATACAAACGACATGTAATGTATTCAAGTACCTACCCCGAACAGCCATAACATTAACACCACCTGCCTAATTTTGAGTAGGTCCCCTTCATGCGCTGAAACATCTCTGACTGCAATGCACTGTGTTTTGACCCCTTTTCATCAGAGCGGGATGGAGCGAAACAGGCTAGCCTTCACTCCACACATCAATGAGCCATGGGTGCCCATGACCCTGTTGCCGATTCACCAGCGATCCATCCTTGGTTCACTTTTGGTAGGTAACTGGTGCACACCTGAAACACTCCACAAGACCTGCCCACCTACCTGTTCTGGAGATGCTCTGACTCATCAGTCATTCAGCCATCACAATCAGGCCCTTGTCAAAGTGGCTTAGACGCTTATGCGCGACCATTTTTCCTGTTCCAATTTCAAGAACTGACTGTTCACTTGTTGCCTAATATATTTCACCCCCCTGACAGGTGCCATTATGATGAAACTCCACACAGTCCATATATTGAAACTAAGCTGCAAAGGCAGCCTCTATCTGTCTATAGAGGAAATGCATTGGCTTTACTCTTCCACGCCCCCTTTTTGGACTGAGTGGAAAAACATGTTGCAACATGGCTGCTTTAGTGCGAGGGTCCATAGACTTGTATAGATAGTCCATAGAACGTCTATACATTTTCAGAGGGATTTAAGTCAGGACATAGGCGTAGGTTTAGGGGCGGTGGAGGGGGACACTTCCTCCAGTTAAAAAACAATATCATATATAAGGTAGTTCTTGTTTAAGGGGGAGGGGGTTCCTTAAGTACATACCAATCAGCCACAACATCATAACCACTGACAGGTGACCTGAATAACACTGACTGTTTCATTACAATGGCATCTGTCAAGAGGTGGGATATAGGGGGGGTATGCACACGACACCACAGCAGGTGGTTATACCCACTGAATGGCAAGAAGACTAACCTTTCCTGAGTGGCCGTGCTAGTGTTCAGTTCGAATGTCACAACCAAAAAAAAAAAAAACCCAAAAAAGCATATCTAACGTGGGAAAGAGCTGCTGTCGATTAACTGTACAAACAGACTCAACACGAAAGCAGAGCTTTCTCTTTTACTGGACTGCCCAAAGCTACAGAAAAGAGAAACCACACGAGTCCACACGCTACCTTACACTACCACTGCACACCCCAGGATTGCCTTGTGGAGTCCATGCCTCCATCAGTCAGAGCTGTTTTGGCAGCACAAGGGGGAACCTACACAACGTTAGACAGGTGGTTTTAATGAGATGGCTGATTGGTGTATAAATTCTGTACATTCACGGTCATTAACACACTAATGCTAATGCTCTCTCTCTCTCTCTCTCACACACACACACCCACACACCTCCACACTCGCACACCCACAGACTCAGTTTTACTGCTCTTCTCGTGCCCCTTAGTAACACATCAGTGTGTGATGGCAGCAGTGAGAGCTCTCGGTAAGTGTGTGATGTACAGATGCCTCGTTCTGCCTGAACTGGAATGTTGTGTAACTGTGAGTGTGTGACAGCACAGGTGACTTGCATTTTACCATGAAGAATAAAAGGAAATGAAGGAATAAGTTGGGTAAGAGCATAAGCCGAATGCTTTAACGCATTAGAGATGAAAAATGACTTATTCCAACAAACACTGTAGTGGAGCTAAAGGCCGTGACTTATAGTAAATAGATGCTAACTGGATCTGACTGCATTACTGTAGCTATGACCAGTCTGGTGCATCTAAGAGATAAGATCTATGCTTAGAAGTGTACAACAATCAGCCATAACATTATGACCAGCTGCCTAAGACTGAGTGTGTACCTCCTGCTGCTGGAGCAGCTCTGACTGTGGTGCACTGTGTGTTCTGACCCCTTTCTATCAGAGTCAGCATCACTTACACCACAGTAGCTCGTCTGTGGGATCAGTCCAGACGTGTTCGTCTTCACTCATGCATCAGTGAAGCTTGGGTGCCCATGATCCTGTCACTGGATCACCAGTCATTCTTCCTTGGGTCACTTTTGGTAGATACTAACTACTGCAAACCTGGAACTCTCTACAAGACCTGACATTTTGGAGATGCTCTGACTCGTCTAGCCGTCACAATAAGGCCTTGATCAAAGTGTCTCAGAGTCTAACACTTGCCCATTTTTCCTGTTTCCTGTACATCTGCTTTAAGAACTGACTGTTCACTTGCTGCCTAATATATCCCCCTGTCACTGTAATAAAATAACTAGAGAGTCGATGTTATTCATGTCACCTGTCAGTGGTGTTAATGTTATGGCTGATCGGTGCTGAGGTGCTACTAAGTGACCTAACCTTCCAGAACCTTTCATTCTGAACCGTCAGCATGATTTTCTCTGGTTTTGCATGAGTGCAGCACTGTTGCACTGTAAACAGCTGTACTGATAATAGTGGAGAGACCAAATGCCAAGCAGTGTGGGAGCAACAGGATATGATGAATATGAAAAAATATTTTTCCTGTTGTTCTCAATTTATATTCCAACTTCTTTTGGACTGCAAATAAAACACAGCTCAGGTTGCAAGTTGGTGAACTGTGACTATTAGAGCTAGGCCTGAATTTCAGGCCATAAATGTCAAAAAAGCTGTCAAAAACACAAGGAAAAACACCTTTGAGGTAATGCCAAGCTCTGCTAGCACCCCTGTGGGATTCTAGTGTAATGTCAGAACTAAGCTAACAGCAGTGCACGTGAACATTGAGAGCTGTTGTAGATTAAACAGACCTTTGAACCTTTGACTTATTCAAGGCTTGTAACTAACAACATTTTACCTTGTACATTTATTCATTTGGCTGACGCTTTTATCCAAAGCCACTTCCAAGATGTGGAGCAGTGTAGTGGGACGGTACCTTGCTCAAGGGGACCTCAGGAGTTGGGCTGGGATTTGAACCTGCAACCTTCAGGTCCCAAGGGCAATGTCTTAAACCACATTCCACCACAAAGAATGAAAAAGAAGTTTATTCTTTAATCATTTTGGAACCAGATATACTAATTGTTATAGTTTTGCGACTGGAAATGTTGTCCACGCTTCAGCTGTTTAGCAGTTCATCGTCTCTGTGGTCAGATTTTCCACTTCATGAAGATAAATGCATTTTCAATAGGACACAGAGGAGGCAAGCCGGGCAAGCACATGCACACTGGCCACACTGTTGCATCTCCTACAGAATGTGGTCTGGCACTGTCCTGCTGAAATACGCAAGAATGTCCTGGAGAGGGACATTGCCTTGATGGGAACACGTGTCTCTCTAAATGCCTAATATATGACCCAGAGGCAATGGTACCTTCACATACATGGAACTCACCCATGCTGGAGGCACTAATGCACCCACTGAGACCATCACAGATGCTGGCTTTTGATGCTTTAACTGACAACAATCTGGAGGCTCATTTTCACCATTGGCACTGAGAACTTGGGCACATGGTCACACAGTCTTTTGGTCCATCTGAGATCAGCCGGGCCAAGAGAGTTGATGCATGGTTTCAAGCTGCATTGATCATGGTTTTCCGAAGTCGTCCCAAACCCATGTGGCATCATTTCTCACTGTAGCTTGGCGGTGTCTTAGGCGGTGCTGCCTGAGGGCTCAAAGATCACATGCATTGGCATGCAACAGTGGCTTCTGACCCGGCCCTTTACGCACTGAGATCTCTTCACAACTGGCTAACAATTCGCTGTCAAATTTTGGCACAAAGGGGTGAGGCACGATCCAGCCTTGCTGGCAAAGACTGAGTCATTAATGCTACTTTCAATCATGCTACAAATTAGCTGCTTAATGCGGCGTTACTGAATATTCTGTGTACTTTATCTTTTTTAAACTCTGTCCCAACTTTTGTTGAGCATCAAATTCTAAATTTGGGTACATTTATTAAACACAATCAAGTTGGTCTTTGAAACTATTTGTCGCTCGCTTGTTTTTCCTGCTTGCAGCACATCGATACCATGAACGGACTGCTTACCTAGTGCATTATATATCCCATCAAAAAACAAAGCAAAACAACTATTTTTTCTATATATTTTTTACATACAGTACAATGCAAAAGTCATGGGCACTTGAGAAAGACACAGTAAAATAACAGTTATGCAGTAAACAGTGATGTTTGTGTATCTCCAGAGCTCTCCTTATAATAATAATAATAATAATAATAATAATAATAATAATAATAATAATAATAATAATAATAATAATAATAATATTTTGTACTTATATAGCGCCTTTCTCAAACCCAAGGTCACTTTACAGAGGCTCATGTAGAAGCTTCTGGAAGCCCAGTATTACTGTATTTCACATCAAACAGCTGGTTAATTTCGCACAGTTCTGTCATTTAAACACACCTACTGTCTTTATTATTGTGTATATATTTTATAATAAATAGACCAAAAATTGTCTAAATGGCTTAAAGTATCTTTTTATTAGCTAACATCAAAAGTTAAGAATGTTTTTTCATTCTCCTACAAACATATTTTAGGGATTCAGTCTTTTGCACAGTGAGAATATCAGCCACTGCAAACGGAATCAGTGCTGCCGATCTGCAGGTGTGGGAGAGAAGAATGTAGGCTGCGGCGAAAATCTCCAACTTCCAGGTGTAGTGTGTAGCCTGTGTGTGCTTGTTTCCTCACTTACAGGTATACGTGTGCATTTGTGTGGTCTCTAACCCCCGCACTGATCTGTATCTAAGGTGCATCAGCCCACTCGTCACTCTGTGGTTGCCAGATCAGTACACAGTACAGGCCACCACACATGCTCAGGGAGGAGAGCACACAACATTCACAAGCTATGTCTGGACCTCTGGGACACTTAAACAGAATGGCTTAACATGGATGTACACCATTTCCCCTGACCACAGATATGGTCGATCAGCCAGGTCCAGGAGCTTCTAGTAGTTTAGTTGCCCAACTATCAGGTATAATTGATATGTGCCACAGCAATACTGACAAATGGTGGACCAGAGGTTAGGAACTTACCCATCTGATCAGAGGGTCACAGGTTCAAGTCCTGGGCCAAGGTACTGTCCTGCTACACTGCTCCCCGGGTGCTGCTGATAGTTGCCAGCTGCACCATGTGTGATGGGTTAAATGCAGAGGTCACATTTCGTTGTGGTGCCCTTTGTTTGATGGGGTTTGTTTCTAGATCACCACTCTTACTGTTGAGTCGGTTTGTGTAAATAGACCCTGTTGTGTAAATCAGTGTTCCGTGAAGTATGAAAATACACCGATCAGCCATAACATTAAAACCACATGCCTAATATTGGTCCTCCTATTGCTGCTGAAACAGCTCTGACTGTGGTGGACTGTGTGCACTGTGTCCTCTGTGGGATCAGACCAGATGAGCTAACCTCTCCCCACATGCATCAGCGAGCCTTGGGTGACCATGACCCTGTTGCCAATTTACCAGGTGTCCTTTCTTAGATCACTGTGGGTAGGTACTAACTGCAGCACACCTGGAACACTGCACAAGACCTGTTGTTTTGGAGATACTCTGACTCAGCTGTCTAGCCTTCACAATAAGGCCCTTGTCAAAATGGCTCAGATGTGTACACTCAGACATTTTTTTTTCCTCAAGCACATCACCCTCAAGAACTGACTGTTCACTTGCACTATTTCAACTGCTGACCTGTGTGAGATGTCCCATTAAAGTCAAGCATGCATCGTGAATAGTATTTAGTGGCATACTGACAGCATTACACATTTAGTTTACCGAGAGTTTAGCAATGTGCTTCCATTGTAGGCTATATAATTATATTTATTTATATATCTGTATTAACGTTCTACACTGCTCAGCTGTATTTGATCTGATGCTTTACATTTACATTTACATTTATTCATTTGACTGATGCTTTTATCCAAAGCGACTTTCAGGAGAGAGGAAACAATCACATTGCATAGAGTAACACTGAGGTGGTGCTGCAAGGACGACCAACGCATTGCTCGTAGTTATAAAATCAATAACAGACGCTACTACTGTAATACATACATTCGCTAAGTGCTAAAACAGCTAAAGAGGGCAAACTACTGCAATAAACAAACACGCCAAAACTACCACCGAGAGGAACTTCAATACATACATGCGCCAAGTGCTTATACTACTACAGAGAGCAACTACAATAACTACATACATATGCCAAGTGCTTACACTAGCTACAGAGAGCAACTACAGCAATAGATACATGTGCCAAGTGCTTACAAAAACTACTACAGTAGAACAATTGACAAATGCTAAAGTAGAAGCTACAATAAAAACTGGATCATTATTTTCTGGATTATTTTTCTTACATGACCACAGTTTTTGCTCATGCTGAAAATAAAAGGTTTCATGACAGCTGCCTTTTCACCGATGTAAATATGGAAACCGGGGTCGATCGTCAGAATTCCGTATGACCTGACTTGTGACTTGCATGACCTGCTTAATGACTCGCTTGAATCTCACGCACACTTACTTGAGACTTGAAGGTCACCACTTGAGACTCACATGTGTGACTTACTCCCACCTTTGGTACCTGCTCAACTTGCTTGGACCCACAGCAGAGAAGGTACAACAAAACAGCACCAGGTTCTAACCCACAGGTTTGCCTAATGGGAACATTAAAAAAGAGAGGAGTAAAGTCAATACGCTTGAAAAGCACTGCTGATTGTTCATTACTCCTGAAATGCTGGTGGGTGCATGTCCCAAACAAGAAAAAAAAACAAAAAATAATTATAAAAACCTGTTTTGATATTTTCTTATGACAGCAATCGCTAAATGTAGGCTTTTCCTTCCTCTATGAATGGATGTATTGTGTCTGCTTTGTTCGGGTTGTCTGATTTATTCATGCTTTTGTGCATGTTCAAACGGGTGCAAATCTCTGGTTGCTTTGTTGACCGAGACTGAAACTGCACTGTGCCTTCAACAACACACCACACACCATAACACCTAAATCCTGGCCCAGATCCTAGTGGCTGTGGTGAAGTACAGCTTGGTGACCATTAATATCTGTGCGTGTGTGTGTTTTTATGTCTTTTCTAGGCTGCCATTCTACATTCCACTGAACTCTGGACCCCCATAAATAGGGTCCTGTGGCGCTTGACTGGTTAAAATAACACTATGTGCATTATTACAGGGCACTACTCACACAGACAAAAGGCAAACTCCAGCTTCCTACAGTACTTATAGGATTTATAGGCCCCAGGCAGGTGGTACATGAGTGTGAATGTGTATAAGGACTAGTGTATGTATTGAATGTGGGTAGTGTTAATACCATGTATTTCGAGTGTGGAATTTGGGGCAAAAGGACAACTATGTGCATTTGTGTGTGGACATGTTTTTGTTTATCATGTGGTTAAGAGGCAAACTGCCAATGCCCAATCCCCTAGGTGTCTAGACTAGTGTGTGTGTGTGTGTGTGTGTGTCAAAGGAAGGTGGTGCATACTCACTTGCTTACAATGCATTGGCCTCATCCCTAACAGTAACAGCAATACTGGACACCACCACCCATTATGGACACAGCCTGAAAGAAACATGTACATCTCTGTTGTATACAGTGTGTATGTTGTCTTATTCAAATTAGTCTCTGGGTTGCGAGATTAAATCCCAAGTCTATAGGGTGAGAACCTGAATCTCAATATATTGGGGTACCAGACTGAGTCTCGAGTCTTTGGGACCAGAGTCTGAGTCTCTTGTTTCTGAGATGTGAATCCGTTACTCGAGACTCTGGAATGCAAGTCTGAGTCTCGAGTTTCTTGGGGTGAATCTAAATCTCTGGGTTGTGGGTCTGAGTCTTGAGTCTTGGGGGCGAGTGTCTGTAACTTTAGTCACTGGGGGACAAATCTGAGTCTCAGATCTCGGGGATGTGAGTCTGAGTTGTGCCACATTTCTCTGGGGTGCAAGTTAGGGTCAAATCATGAATCTCTGAGGCACAAATTCCAGTAGGCAAATTAAATACAAGTGAAACCATCAACAGTGTTCATGGCACTGATGCCAGGCATATGCCGTGTGCTCTTCTGCTGTGCCAAATATAAACAAGAGTTTCCGTGCAAGGCTTTGTTCAGCTGTTTGGGCCTCATTTATTGAATACAAGCTTGTAACACTTTTCTAATTAGTGGTCTCACTGAATCTACGCCATCTGTCTTATGATCATTAGGGATAAAACCACTTACTGCAAATAGCCTAATGACAACACAAGCCACTAAAAAAGCATTACAGGTTTTTATAGTGCTTGTTATCTTGTTCAGGCAACAGACTGGAGCGGCTTATAGGCGAGTTCTCTACACGGTCTGTTAGCAAGGCCTGCTAGTCTCTCTTGCTATTAAACCCCATCAGACATTGCTCACTACATTCGACAAACAGGAAAATGTAAAAAAGAACAGTAAGTAATTGTCTCCAATTGGCCTGCACACAAATGCTTAGACATGTGGACCTGGTTTTCTGGGCAAAAATGAAGCCTAGTTTTGGCCTAAATTGGACCGTTGAAGGTAATTTCCTATTGTAAAACCACTTCTAGTCTGCAGCAAGAAAAATGGGTCATAAACAGGGATATACACTGATCCGCCATAACATTAACACCACCTGCATAATATTGAGTAGGGCGCTCGTGCTGCTGAAACAGCTCTGATTCTGACCTCAGAGTCAGCATCACTTTTTAAACCACAGCAGCTCTTCCGTGCTTTTGGAGCAGACAGGCTATCCTTCATTTCCCACATGCATCAGTGAGCCTTGGGTGCCATTGACACGGTCCCCGATTCACCTGTTGTCCTTGGATTCCATTTGGTAAGTACAAACAACTGCATTGCCATCACAATCAAGCCCTTGTCAGAGTGGCTCAGACCCTTACTCTTGCCATTTTTCCTGCCTCTAGCACATCAACTTCAAGAGCTAACTGTTCACTTGCTGCCTAATATATCCCACCCCACTGGCAACTCTCAGACATCATCCTTAAGCATTCTTCAAGGACAAAAACTAACTGGTATGTCCAAACCAGTGTCTTGTCAGTACTCACTGTTCTGAGAGTCTGCTATTTTGTGGTGGTGCCCATAAGTTTAGTGGAGTGTACTCTTACAGTATAGCAATGCACCACAATTGCTAGCGTACACACTATACATCCTAGCGAACATAGAATAACCATAATATCCAGAGGGACAGTTTCCATTACACAAATTACACACAAATATTCTAGTCTTGGACTAGAGCGAAGTACCAATGGTAAGACAGAATTAAAAAGTCTCTTTAGTGAATACCCTTAATCTGAGTATGGGAAACCGACTCATTTTTGTTTCTCTACATCAGCACAGCAGCTGGCCCTTTTATTGTGTGAGACTTTTATGATGATCAGACCAATAGAAATGCTCCAGAATCACTTGTTCTTAAATGTTGCTCCATTAACTTATATTAGAAGTAAGGAATGTTACCATCTCCAGTAGTTACATTTTGGAGATACAGCGGCATTCTCTTCAATTTGCAATGCAGGGAACAGTGCTGACCATTTCTTTCTTAGACTGTGAAACAATGTCACAATGGTGAAACAATATGGAAACAATGCTACAACTTGGGCAAAAAGTTGAAAAGGCCCTTCATGGTAATGCCTGCTGTAGTTTTACAATATGTCCTTCAGTAAGGATTTCTGGCACAGATTCTGACTAAATCTCTAGGCTACTGCTTGTATTCACAGCTAGTGACATATCCAAGACTTCTAGGAGGTGAAGCACCACCCACCGTAAAGCAAAACGTAATTTATTTATTCCATTGTACCTTCTAATTAATTTTACATGCTTAAAGGTGTGCTTGCTCTATCGTAAATCTTACATTAAAGGAAACCCAGTCAGTTTTCTAATTCCAGATCCAATGCACTTGGATCTTCTTTGGCACCTTTGTCACCCTTTGGCACCTTAGTTTATTGAGTCATTTAAAGCAGTTAGTGAGAATAACCAGTGCACACACAATCGCTCTGTTATATCCCAGCATTAGGGTGTTATTTAAAGGTACAAAGCCTCATTCTAAAGACAGCCGAGACCTTTGCGAGTAATTAACACAAGCCCTTTGATTATTATCACCGCTGAATATTTCTATCCCTGCATTTAGACCTGTTTCCCATCTCAGAGCTAATACAACAGAAAACAACAAACACAGGGAAAGTATCTAGAACTTGCCATTGTTGTGGTTTCCTGTGGAGAATTCAACCTTGACTGCACTCAGGACAGTCGGTTTGGGGGCGGCTGGTTGTTGGTGTAGCGGTAAATTGAGGTTGGCATGACGCTTCCCCGTTGCCTGCGGTAATTCGAGGAGGACGGGAAGGCACGTTGAGAAATCTCCCTCTGGGGACCTGGAGGAAGAGGAGGCCATGCCAGCGTGCTAATACCAAACAGATCGCCCAGACGAAGGCACGGGAAGAGAGTTGAGCCAGAGCCAAAGCCCGAATACCGCAGCTCCCTAAAGGAATGCCTGCACAATTAGAGCGGGAGACGCTCCAAGAGATGGGGCATTTTAGAGTCAGGAGAAAGAAATGGAAAATCTTCAACAAAGTGGGTCTCAAACTCTAGGCCTGAAAGACCACAAATCTGTTCTTTTTAACACTCTTCCTTAGCATGAAACACACTTAGTTCTAGGGTGTCAACCTGCAGAATTCAAGCCTAGAAGTTCTGAGAAAATTGCAGGTTCTACATTTCAGTCCATGATTGGGCTGTAGACAGGTGTGCATCTAAAGATGATGTGTTGTCAGTTTGACAGGTAGGAAACTGTCCTTCTCATTTGTCTATGCACTACTATGTATTGTTGCATATGCATATGTATCAGCCATAAATTTAACCACCAGCTGTTAAAACAGTCACCATCACTTTTTAAACCACAATAGCTCTTCTGTGGGATCAGACCAGACGGGCTAGCTATCGGTCCCTATGCACATCAGTAAGCCTTGAGTGATCATGACCCTGTCACTGTCCTTGGGTCACTTTTGGTAGGTACTAACTACTGCACACCTGTAACACTCCACAAGACCTGCTGCTTGAAGATGCTCTGACTCAGTCATCTAGCCATCAGAGACCGACCATCAGATCCCTATGTTCACCCATTGTTCAACGCAACTTCAGGAACTGACTGTTCACTTCTGGCATATATATATCACCCATTGACAGGAGGCACTGTAACTACAGATGATCAAATGTTATTTACATCACCTGTCAGTGGTTGTTTGGTGTAAACTGCTGCCACAGGTTATTTTTTTTATCTTCAGCTGGCATTGCTCTCTCATCCCCTCAGAAAATAAGTTACAACTTACAAGTTACAACAGCATTTTTAGCTTCTTTTAGTAAAGTATAATATGTTGTGTCTGACTTTTATGGCTCAATTCTCTATCAGTTCTTTTAGGTGGCAATAGCCTGCCTCAAAAATCCTGGACCAGACCTGATCTAGATTTTCCAAAAGCGTCTATTTCACACTATTTTGGTTGTGACATAACTAAAAAGTCTGAAGGTCTGGAGCAAACAAGGTAGACAGACATCCATTCAAACCAAAAACATGCCAGACTACACTCTTTCGCTAAACCGCACCCTTTCCATGTCTATGTCATTTCTTAATATTCACAAAAGTGACTATTTGTCATTGTGAACACACTCAAGCACCACAACAAAATGTGACCCATTTAACCCATCACACGAGGAGCAGCAGGCAGCTACCAACAGTACCCAGGAAGCAGTGTAGAAGGACGGTACCTTGTTAAAGGGTACCTCAGTAGTGCCCGGGCCGGGACTCAAACCTGTGACCTTCAG
Source organism: Arnoldichthys spilopterus (assembly GCA_037974385.1). Taxonomy (NCBI): domain Eukaryota; kingdom Metazoa; phylum Chordata; class Actinopteri; order Characiformes; family Lepidarchidae; genus Arnoldichthys; species Arnoldichthys spilopterus. The sequence goes on along the minus strand of JBBPDA010000021.1, from coordinate 15,774,738 downwards.
GTCCCAAAGGCAGTGTCCTAACCATTAGGCCACCACTGCCCACAAAAGGTACCACTGGGATTTGAACCCAGGATGTACTGTTTACTAGACAGGTACTTTAACCAACTAAGCCACAGTGCCTTAAAAGAGAAAGCTGTGCATTCATTAATGTAGAGCAGCAGTGCATATAAAGAGCCTTGGTCAGGATCTTCTCCTGACACTCTGAAATTAGAAACCACATCATTCAATCTGGGTCTTGGTCTCGAGGGGTCCAGCATCTCGGCCTGCATTATATTTCAGTGGTGATAATTCGTTGTTTAGTATAATTCCAAGGACTGTTTCCTAGACTGCCACCACTGGTCAACACCAAACCCATTACCAGCAGCTGCAATGTGCTAAGCATGTATTACCACCTTCTTGTAACTGGATGCTTCAAGCAGACGTGGGGATGAAGGTGGGCGTCTCATTTCACACTAGTTAGAGTTTCGCCTTCACGTTCATCTGTTGAACTCATTGAAATATCCACGCATGGCTTTTTTCCTGGTGCTCCTGTTAAGAAGAGTATGTTGTGTGATGCCTCTTTACCATTATGAGGTTTTATGCAAAACTTTGAACACCCCCATTAACAGATCCTCTAGTGCAGAATTTCTATGCATGTGCCAAGTTTAACATATTGTAGATAGAGACATTTCTCCCTCATGTGCTACAGTCATGTATCGGTGTAATTTGTAGTTTGACAAGTGAGCCCAAACTTTTGCATTCCACTGTATGACATGTCACAGTAATTACAAAACTTAGACTTTTACTTTATCATAGTATTTTTATTTTAGTTTGTACTTGTGCTAGCATTTCACTGGGAAACCTTTAAAAAGTACTTATAGACATATTAGAAATAGGAATTTTGAACTATTAAAATGCATAATCACATATTATTGGGAGCTGGCAAGCGTTGGCTTGTTGTGTTTTTTTTTCAGTTGTTTTTTTTTGACGTCCTGTGTGTCTTAATGCCTTTATACTCAAAGTTCACACGGTGCAGTAAGATACATATTACAGCCACAGCTCATTGAACTTGTATTTACCCACTTTAGACGAAAGTAACGTTAACAGAAACTTACTTTAATGTCTTACTTCTAGAAGACGCTTTTGGGGTTTTGATGAGATGATACACCACGTTAGCCCACAAACCACATCATGACAGACTGGCCGGGCATGCTTTGATAAATTCTGAGTGGGTTTGCATTAGTGGGTACTGGTTCCATGGGGATACACTACGATCACTAAAAATTATGCAAACAGCTGTGCTTTAATGATGATTAATAATGGCAAACTAGGAAAATAAATTAACAATGTTAAAATAGTGGACTACCACGTTTTTATGCTTACTTTGAGAACAAAAAGAATGTTTTTCTGACCTTGACCATAATGAAGACCATTTTGCTGACCGCTTTGGGCATGTGTTGCTCATTTTTCAGCTGAAGTTCAGTCGGATGCATCCAGAGAATACATTCTTACCATTAATCTGTTTGGAATTATATTAAAATGACATTTTTAAAAGAAAGCCCTTACTCTTTTCACAACAGGGCCACCGAGCATTTCTTACTGATGTTGGGAACGACAGAGGGCCATGATGCAACACATCATTTTGTAACACCCCTGCAGTTGCTGGGGGCTTGCTCAGAGCCAGTGGTGAGAGGAAGGACGGTTGGACCCAAATTCTGCCATTAGCACACGCAGGGTATGTTCCAGGAACATTCTGGCCTTCTTCTAGCATGAGTTACTATTCCACTGTCAGAAATTTTTAGGATATTTGATGAGGGTGAAACTTCAGATTCCAGAGAACATATGTATCTTTCCCTGACTTAAAAGTGGCCATTTCATTCTGAGTACAGAAATATGGATTGTGAGTTGCGAAATGGGTTCTCAGAAGCAAACAGGTTCTTTGGAGCATTGCCATAGAAAAACCACTTTTAGTCCCTCAATGAACCTTTTCATAAATGGGTGGGCAAAGCAACTATTAACTGCATAAGAACAGAATATAAATCGACCAGTGCTTTTAACTCTGGCCTGTCCTCATCCTTGCATGGCCTGATTAACTGTGGCCATAAAGACTTAACAAAAGAGCAGAGCAACAATAGCGATGAATTCACAGTGTATTCAGTAACTGTTCCTCTAAAAACAGGACACTAAAGCCTTTGATGGTTCAGTCTAATAAATCAGAGTTAACGGTCTTTAGGTAAATAAGGTTTATAGCACATGGCCACCGCCTTTGGGTTAAAGCAGTAATGATGGGGCATGGGCCTGAATACTGAGAGAGAATGCAGAAATGACGTTTTCTGCGTTCCTCGCTCACTCTGTTGAATCTGTGGCATGTGGCAGGGTTTAGTGGTCCCTGCTGCACCGCAGGGACTTTGCTAAGGACATGGGCATTTGTTAAGGACGTGGGAAATGATCAGCAGACCCCCAGACCTCTTCCACCTGGGTCACTGCATGCCTTAGCTAATGGGACACTGTGTGTATTTGTGTGTGTGTGTTTGCAGCAATCAGTGGGGAAAACGTCCAAACAAACAAGCAAACATATAATCATATGGCCAAATAACCAGTTCGCAGATACTTGCCGAGAAGCATGTTTTAGAACACCCATTTTTTCCCATTTTTATGGGTAATGCAAGCTTGATTATAGTAAATAACCTTAAATGCAGCAAAAGTATGCAGTTACAAAAAATGAATGCATTATAAATAAGTGTAGGTTCACTGAAATATGATGTAGATTTCATAGACAACAGACTTTCCCCCCAAGCATTAAGAAACTGGTGAACTTACAGCTTTTCCTGCAGCCATGGAAGTCAAGGAAGCCTTGAAGGTTAATGCAGACAATTCCCACAGGAGCTCCAACTTCTGCTGATGACCTACAAACAAAAGCAACAAAAGCAGCGCTGGAACACATTGTTCCTACAGCTTCTGTTGGATTATTAGCATGATACTGTAGAGCAGGAAGTAGTACTGTATATCACTATCACAATGGGGAGGAAAACGCCAGAAAGACAGACACACAGTGAGATAATGAGCCCAAACAGTAGAACAAAAGAACTCTGCAGTAGATTCAGTTAATAGAAGAGCATTGCAGTCTCCAGACTTAGTACAGCAGCAATTATGGCACTTCTAGGAATTCTTTACATTAACTTTACATTAACTAACTTCTACTTCAGGAAAGTCCTTCATTCCTGAAAAATGTCCAGTACAAACTGGAAAATGTGGTGTTCTTAAACGTTTGACCAGTACTGGATGTTAGAAGGATAAACAGAAAAGATGTACAGAAAAATATTTAACATAGAGAATGAAGTTTGAATCTACTTAGTTATATTACCTTGGGCTAGTAAACATATCAAGAAATGACTATTTAAATAATTCTAGTTTGTTATTTGTTATATTTATTCATTTATTGAACTGAACAATAAAATATTAATAATATGTGACTCATTAATAATATGTGACTAATTAATATTACAAGTGCTCCACAATAAAACCTCATATTTTCTTAATGCCAACTGTATAGCGGAAGAAAATACTTTTTCATTCTTTAATTGGCTTAAATGTAGGACATATTTCAGTGATATCAGATATCAGTTCTGTTCGGGAACAAGACTGACTATTAAGTGCCAATAGGCACATTTGGACCAAACAGTTCCAGGGACTCTGGTACCATAAGGGACTATAAAAGAGATCCTCCGGTCAGAATGCACCTTATCCGAAATCTCTGGTGATAAAAATTACAACCCCGGTCAAAGTTCCTGGTGTAGTCATGGATGGAGATCTTCGTTTCAGTGATACATACACTGATCAGCCATAACAACACCACTGACGGGTAAAGTGAATAACATTAACTCTCTAGTTATTTCATTACAATGGCATCTGTCAGGGGGGGTTGGGATATATTGGGCAGTAAGTGAGCAGTCAGTTCTTGAAGTCAATGTTCTGAAAGCAGGAAAAATGGGCAAGTGTAAAGATCTGAACCACTTTGACAAGTGATGGCTAGACGACCAGGTGTGCAGTAGTTAGTCTACCAAAAGTGATCCAAAGAAGGACAACTGGTGAAACGGTGGCAGAGTCATGGGGGCCAAAAATGGACAAAATTGGAGATACATTTTGTTGTTTTAGAGAATTTTGTGTAATGAATCATTAAAAACAATGAAAACATTCTTTATGACTGAGTGGAATGTTCATCACTGTCCACCCCTAGACAACAGCATGGGGATATTTGGGTAAATGTCCAGCTTATCTTAGTAACTTAATTTGTTCTAGTTTTGGTAGTTAGCAGAAACGCTCTTCTAGGTGGCTCTTTTTAACATACCCTGGGTGTTGACTGAGCTGTGGAAAACCGTTTTTTCTTATCATGCACCACTGGAATGAAATAATTTGTTAGACCTAAAGTTAGAAACATTTTTAACTATTAAAAAAGAAACATATTTATCTACCTAAGGGTCTCATTAAACATGTGACAAGGGATACTTGTGGTGGTCTTTCCTTAGAATGTAGTGAAAGTGACTGTCTTTGTGAACACACCCAATCACACAAAGTGCACCATAAGGAAATGTGACCTCTCCATTTAACCCACCACACGTGGAGCAGCAGGCAGATATCAACAGTACCCGGGGAGCAGTGTAGTGTTTTCAAATCCTGTCCATTTTCTTTTTTGAGATACAAGGATACAGCAATTTGTATATTATATTGTGTGTGTGTAGAAAGATGAAGAAAGTGACTTTGTCATTTGTGCACATTGTGCACACATGGAGCAGTGGGCAGCTACCATCAGCGCCCGGAGAGCAGGGTAGTGGGACGGTACCTTGCTCAAGGGAACCTCAGTGGTGCCCAGGTCGGGACTTAAACCTGCGACCTTCAGGCCCCAAAGGCAATTTCCTAACTACTAGGCCACCACTGCCCATGTATTTTGCTGTATGGCCGCTGTCCTGGCCAGGTCTCTCTTGTAAAAGAGATTTTGATCTTAATGAGACTTCCAGATAAAACAAAGGTAAAAATAAAATAAGATGTAAAATGTGCTACAGTGTGTTCCCAGGAGTTACAGTGGTTTTTATATGAATGTGACCTAACACATCATCTGATTTCTAAGCAAGTTCCTAAAAGTGACAAAGAAAACCTGGTTAAACAAAAGAAGCAAAGTTAATTTATTTAGTCATATATTTATTTAAAAAAAAGATCCAATTAAAAAACTGTGGCCAAAGTTTGTGAACCCTTAGGATTATCGTATAATTTGAAGGTGAAATCAAAGCATGTTGGGTTTTTTTTTCAGTGATTGTAATGACAGTCAGGTGTGAGTGGGAGACTCTGTTTTACTGAAAGAACAGGGATCCAGCAAAGCCTGATGTCATGGTTCGAACAAAAGAGGAGTCTGAGGACTTCAGAAGTGACCTAGTGGTTAAGACATTGCCCTGGGGCCTGAAGGTCGCAGGTTCAAGTCTGCTGAGGTCCCCTTGAGTAAGGTACCGTCCCGCTACACTGCCCCCTGGGCCCTGTTGATAGCTCCCCACTGCTCCATGTGTGCATGTGTGATGGGTTGAACGCAAGGGTCGCATTTGGTTGTGGTGCTTGAGTGTGTTCACAATGACAAATAGTCACTTTCAAGATAACTCCAGCTACAAGGTGTGGATACAAAGAAACCCAGGATAACTTCTAAGCAACTGAAGGCCTATCTCACATTGGTGATTGTTGATGTTCATGAGTCCAAGCAGAAACTGTAGAACGCCACTGCTCTCGCCCAAAAATATTGCTCACCGTCTACAGTTTGCTAAAGATCATGTGGTCAAACCAGAAGGATAATGGAAGAGTGGTTTTGTGGACAGATGAAGCTAAAACAAAATGTTTTGACTTAAATGAGGAGCATTACATTTGGAGAAAGAAAAAGATATTCCAGGAACCTTCTCCCTAACCTGCTTTGCTGCATCTGGGCCTGGAGAGGTTGGCATCGTTGATGGAACAATGAATTATGAATCACACCAGGAATTTCTTCAGGAAAATCTCAAGAAATCTGTCCGTGAACTAAATCTTCAGAGACAGTGGGTCATGCAGCAAGACAACAGTCGAAAACACACAAGTGTACCTCAGTAGTGCGGGGGCTGGAACCTGCAACCTCCAGGTCTCAAAGGCAGCATCCTAACCACTAGGCCTCCACTGCCCAAGAATAAAGTGAATGTTCTGCAGTGGCCAAGTCAAAGTCCTGACCTTAATCCAGCTGAAATGTTGTGAAAAGAACTAATGCGAGCAGTTCATGTGAGCAAACGCACCGACATCCAAGAACTGAAGCTGTTTAGCAGGAATGGGCTAAAATTCCGATGTGCAGGACTGATCAACAGTTAATCGACGAGGGGGTCACGCTGGATACCGGAAAGCAAAGGTTCACTTACTTTTGTCACATACAGTATTGCTACTGGACCTTGTTTTGCACTTAATACATGACGACGTGTAATAATAAATGTTTCTTTTGTTTAACACAGGTTTCTTCATCTACGTCTAGGACCTGTTTGAACATCAGATGATGTTTTCAGTCGCCTGCATATAGAACTATAGGAGGGGTTCACAAACTTTCAAGCACCAACTGTATGAAACCATAAATCACATTCACTTTATTTATGATTTTTTGGGCTGGTAGAGCTCCACACACACACACACACACACACACATACACACACACACACATACCCACCCACTCCTTATTCCAAGCAGCCCCTTCTCCTCTCTTCTGCTCCCCTTTCAGTCGCACGCGCTGGCCGCAGGTCCCTCCTCAGAGCCTCCTGTGGGGAGGGGACACCGCACACACGCTCACGCGGGCGCGCGCGCGCGCGCACACACACACGCGTCTCCTCTCTTAGATCCGTCCGCTCGCCGCTCGTCTCGTGCTCGTGCGTGCAGCAGAGTCCAGCTGTGCCTGCGGTGGAGGGCTACTGGTCAGACACACACACACACACACACACACACACAAACGCAAGCGCCGAGCGCGCGGGACGCGGAGCCGAGGACACCGCGCGCGCTCTCCTCGTCTTTCTCGCGGCTGTGGATGGACGGCTGACCGCTCGGTGATGCCCATTTATATCATCGACCGCAAATTTCCAGAGACCCCTGGTGAGTGTCTGCGGTGGGGTGGAGGTGCTGGAGCGGGATGGGATTGGGGGGGACACACGCGCTTGCAAACGCGGCGTTAAAGTTTTTTTCGCGTGGCTTTTCCTGCGTTCGTGCACGCGCTCGGTGATGCCCGGTCCCAGGTGGTTCGTGCTGCACGGGTTTGGTCCGCGAGCCTGTCTTTGTCACATCAGACCTGCTTTAACCCCTTACAGGCTGACCCTCCCTCTCCCCCCATGGCCTGATAGTAAGGGATTGGGGTCATTAGGCTGGGTGGGGTGGGGTGGAGGGGGCAGGTAAGCGGTCAGCTCTTCTACCCTCCCAGTGTTTTCTGCCCTCTGATAGTGCCAGCAAGACTACGAAGAGCTGATGGTGGGTGTTCCGGTGGTCTTCCCTATTGGTGGGCATATGAGGATGTGCTTTGAGAGATTTGGTCAGATGTGTGGAGCTGAAGCTGCTTCACAGGACCAGGGTGTTCAACTCAAGCCAGATATCAGATGTTCTGTTCACATCTGTTCAGTTCAATTCAGTTTAGTTCAGGCAGGTAGAGCAGAGTGAAGTGGACTTGAGTTGAGTTGAGTTGAGTTGAGCTGAGCTGAGCTGAGCTGAGCTGAGTTGAGTGGAGTTGAGTTGAGTTGAGTTGAGTTGAGTTGAGTTGAGTTGAGTTGAGTGGAGTTGAGTTGAGTTGAGTTGTGTTGAGTGCAGTGGAGTTGAGTGCAGTGGAGTTGAGTGCAGTGGAGTTGAGTTGAGTTGTGTTGAGTGCAGTGGAGTTGAGTGCAGTGGAGTTGAGTGCAGTGGAGTTGAGTTGAGTTGAGTTGAGTTGTGTGGAGTTGAGTTGAGTTGAGTTGAGTTGAGTTGAGTTGTGTGGAGTGGAGTGGAGTGGAGTTGAGTTAAGTTGTGTTGAGTGCATTGGAGTTGAGTTGAGTTGAGTTGAGTTGAGTTGAGTTGAGTTGTGTAGAGTGGAGTTGTGTGGAGTTGAGTCGAGTTGAGTGTAGTGGAATTGTGTAGAGTGGAGTTGTGTGGAGTTGAGTCGAGTTGAGTTGAGTGGAGTTGTGTAGAGTGGAGTGGAGTGGAGTTGAATTGAGTTGAGTTGAATTGAGTGGAGTTAAGTGGAGTGGAGTTGTGTGAAGTTGAGTTGAGTTGGGTTGAGTGAAGTGGAGTTGTGTGGAGTGGAGTTGTGTGGAGTGGAGTTCTGTGGAGTGGAGTTGAGTGGAGTTCTGTGGAGTGGAGTTGTGTGGAGTGGAGTGGAGTGGAGTTGTGTGGAGTGGAGTGGAGTTGTGTGGAGTTGAGTTGAGTGGAGTGGAGTGGAGTTGTGTGGAGTGGAGTGGAGTGGAGTTGTGTGGAGTGGAGTTGTGTGGAGTTGAGTTGAGTGGAGTTGGGTGGAGTGGAGTGGAGTGGAGTTGAGCTGAGTTGTGTGGAGTGGAGTGGAGTTGTGTGGAGTGGAGTGGAGTGGAGTTGTGTGGAGTTGAGTTGAGTTGTGTGGAGTGGAGTTGAGTTGAGTTGAGTTGAGTGGAGTTGTGTGGAGTGGAGTTGAGTTGAGTTGAGTTAAGTTGGGTTGAGGTAGGTTCAGTTTGGTTTAATTCAGTTCAGTTTCTATGAAATTTAACTTCGCTCAATGAAATTAACTGAGTTGAGTTGAGTTCATTGCAGATCAATTCAGTTGAGCTGTGTTGATTTCAGTTTACTTCAGCTCAGTTTACTTCAGCTCAGTTTAATTCAGTTCAGATAGTGGAATTAAATTCAGCTCAGTTTAATTCAGTTCAAGTCAATTCAGCTGCGTTCAGCTCATTTTTTATTCAGTTCAGTGGAATTCAATTCAGTTCAATTCAATTTGGTTTGGTTCAGTTCAGATCAGCTGAGATGCATTAGTTTCCAGTAGTCTCATTTAGTTCTGTTGAATTCATTGAAATTCAGTTCAGTTATACAATATGACATTCAATAACATCAGTTCAGTTTCACAATGACATGAGATGAGTTGAGTTCAGTTAAATGGTATTCAATCGAATTAAATTCAGTCCAATTCATTTTAATGAAAACTCTATGCAATAAAAATTTTATTAATTTTGATGAAAATGAATAAATTCAGTTAAGTTTTGACTTGAGTTCAGTTAATTATATTTTAACTGCCAGATTAATGGAGTTCAGTTCAATGATAACTAACAAAATCAGTTCACGTTCATTTTCAGTGGAGATGATTTGAGTTGAGTTGAGTTTGGTTAATTTTAGTTCAGTTACTTTCATCCAGTTCAATGGAATTCAGTTGACTATAATTCAGCTCAGTTCAGTACATTTCGGTTCAGTTCAATTCACCATCATCATACCAGATGAAGAAAACAGAGGGCAACACACAATGACCAGTAGAAAAGTGCAGGATGGATGGAGATGTAGAGAACCTGTTGTTCTCTGGTCGTATCACTCCATTGATTACCACCTGTGTTTATCTCTGTGATATGACCTCCAGCTGACTGGGCACTCATTTACCCTGCCAATGGGCAGTTGGTGAATTCTATGAATAAATGTTTGATTATGTAATGCAAATTTGTAACTACAGCCATGGCCCTGTAATACAGGTCTTAGGAGGAGACAGAAATGAGAGAACGTCTTACCCAAGCTGTTCTTAAGACGTCTTATCCAACTTTCCAAGCCAATGGCTTCTATTATAAGTCAGTTCAGTGTCGGGGGCTTTTTTTTCCTTCCTAAGTACAGAGAAGCCTTACAAAATGATAATAATTGTCTCTTGTATTCAGCTGCATGCAGCAGATGGAGACTAAGCTGAAAAGGAGTATTCCTTTAAGGCGGTACAGTTTATGGCAACACACATAGTGCTTAGTATAGATATAGAGTCCTTAAGAGTGTGCATATGCATGGCTGTGTGTGTGTGTGTGTGTGCAACGAGGGGGTCCTCAGCACAAGAAACGTGTGATGGTGGGCTATACATGTGTGACTTTCTGGTGCCGGCTGAACGACTGGTGGTGTGTGGAGGAGTGTGTTACTTCCCCTAGGTCTGCGTGTCAAGTTGTAAGAAAAATCACATGGCCCTGCTGCTGCGCCCGCTGAGATCATACACACACTCTGACACTCCGAGCATGATGTGATCTGGAAACACAGTCAATCATTCTGAAAGCAGTGTGTAAGTCCCTGGGAGAGACATTACACACGGACACTCAGTATACGTGTAATGTGTGATGTGTGATGTGCAAGTACCAACAACCCCATGCCGAGCGCTGAGACGAGGGGAGGGAGAGTAAGGGCTTCTCTCTCTCTCTCTCTCTCTCTCTCTCTCTCTCTGATGATAATGTGCCTGAGGCGAATCCTTTTCCTTGTACTTTTGTATGCAAATGTTTGAACACTCTGAAATAAGTACACATCCTCTACAGACTCTAAAACTCAATTAAACTCAAAGTAAACAATTTTTAATTTTTTGGCAAATTTGAACACATTGCAAAAAACATTAGGGGCGTCAATTTATTTAGTAAAATTTTGGTTGAGATCTTGGCCTCCTTTTCTTGCAGGGAAGTAGGGTGTACTGTGTGTACAGACGTAATTATTTTGTTGACTGGGGGTGGGGGGTGGTTTTGTATGTACCCAGTAGCTGATTTTTTTTTTTTTTTGGGGGGGGGGGGGGTCCCAGTGGATCCCCCCGCTCCCACATCACCAACACTATAATGGCAGGGGGGGCATATTGACCAATGGCATATTGACCATTTTGCTAACACTAGGGTTGACATCCCCCCCTCTCAAACTGCCTGCTGGATTTACCAATCAGTACTCATCAGAATGATCGGAATGACACGAGAATAGATGTGAGTCTATTTGAGATCCGGAGCTATTCATAAGCCATCCGGGGCTGTGGCCTTGGACACCCGGGCCTAATGACATAAGTGAAGGATGTGGACTCATTTACATGGTCGTTTGAGCTGGAGCACCTACAACCGTATGTCCACTGTTGAACAGTTTGGAATATTATCATATGAACTTATTTTGTCTATGATAACTTACAGAATACTTTCAATGTTCCAAAAATGGTTGTTTTACATGTATTTTAAATATTTTTTGTTCAAAATCTTGCTTAATTTCTTCATTTACTATCAATACAATAAAATACTGATATTTATATTAGAAATGTACAGCAATCAGCCATAACATTGCCACCACTGACAGGTAAAGTGAATAGCATTGACTATCTAGGTATTTCATTACAGTGACACCTGTCAGGGGGTGCAATATATTAGGCAGCGATTGAACAGTCATTTCTTAAAGTTCATATGCTGGAAGCAGAAAATAATGGGCAAGCATAAGGATCTGAGCCACTTTCACAAGGGCTGTATTGTGATGGCTAGACAACTGGGTAAGAGCATCTCCAAAACGGCAGGTCTTTTGGAGTGTTCCAGGTATTCAGTAGTTAGGAAACAATGAGAGAATTGGCAACAGGGTCATGGGCACCTAAGGCTCATTGTTGCACATGGCTAGCTCGTCTGGTCCAGACCAAAAGAAGACCTCCTGTTGCACACCATGTTAATGCTGACTCTTATAGAAAGGTGTCAGAGCAAACAGTACACCACAGTAAAAGCTGTTTAGTCAGCATGAGGGGGACATACTCAGAATTAAGTAGGTGGTGTTAGGAGGTGGTGTGGCTCAGAATTAATGGGCAGTGGTGGCCTAGTGGTTAGGACACTGCCTTTAGGACCTGAAGGTCGCAGGTTCGAGTCCCGGCCCAGGCACTACTGAGGTACCCTTGAGCAAGGTACCGTCCCACTACA
>JBBPDA010000021.1:15742812-15755368 GCA_037974385.1 Arnoldichthys spilopterus | reverse complement strand
CTCTCTCTCTCTCTCTCTCTCTCTCTCTCTCTCTCTCTCTCTCTCTCTCTCTCTCTCTCTCACACACACACAAACACCGTCTATCTCCCTTCTCTTTCTGATTCAGGTGAGTTGCTACAGGCTGCCCCAGAAGGCGAGCGCGCCATGGCCGACAACAACATGCAGAAGAAGAAGTCTCGTTGGACGTCGCTGGAGATCGGCCTCCTGACCATCGTGTCCCTGCTCTTCATCGTCGTCGTGGCCCTCATAGTGCTCTTCGCCACCCAGAGCAGCGGTGAGTGCACACACTGAGCCAGTCGGATTTCCTGGCAACCGCTGCTCCACAGCTTTTCCGGTCCCTTACCCAGTGAGATGAATTTCAAGGCAACTTTGCTGGGATATTAGCAGGATTATAGGGGAGGCTTACTTTCCCAAAAAGCAGCAAATCCTCTTGAACAGTGGGGAAATTGTTGTCCACTGGGATCTCTCTGTGTATTCTGTTGGGTTGTTTTTAAAGAGTGTAGAGAAAGTCAGCAGAGTGTGGGATATTTAGGTGGTCTACAAACAGTAGATGGAGAAAGGTCTGAGCTTGTCCATCTCAATATTGCTGGATTACACGAGAGCACATTGTAATGACTAGTAGTTACGTGTGCCTGAATTAAAGTGATGTTTTTTTTTAATGCACAATTTCTCCTTTTACCACAAATGTAGGTGATCATGTAAGACGTATTTGGTGTCTAAAGTATCTTCATTAGTTTTGCACTAGAGACAAGTGATGGAAGTCAACACCACACTAATTAGCGTCTTGTAGCTTTAAGCTAATACTTGTCTCCAAATACTTTGAGCTGTTTCTTCATTAGACTTGCTAATGCAGTTTCTGACACTGTATGACTATCTGTAAAAATGACGACCAAACTTCTTGGTCTTGGCTATCTCTAGGACAACTGCCTAAATTAGAATAGTTTTGCCAAGTTATGACTGCAGCTTCTCTCAAATAACCTAACAACGTGTTTAGAAGTGAGGGACTGAATTCTAGGATCAGGTTCTGGAGAATGAGGCTTATTGTAGGAGGTTACTGGAGCCTATCCACCTGTTCCAGGCCGTGGCAACCTAGAACAGAAGAATAACTAGTCAAAAACATCATCAAGGTCATTAGAGAACAATGATTGATGTAATGGAATTAAGCAGAATTGGCACAGTAAAATTGTATATTTGGTTCCCCTTACTTGCTTAAGTCATGAATCTAATAAAATGGCTCTGGTTTCTGGTAATGATTTTCATTGCTTGCCCTCAGCAGTCCAGATGACCAAAATTCTTACAATGTTCTGAGCAGACAAGCAATATTCAAGCAATTTCAAGATGTTTGCCACATGTCAGATTTGGAAAGCTTATCTCAATGCATTTTAATGTTACCATTAATTTCATAAATGCATTTTACTTACTGCTATCATGTAAATCCATTTTCCGTTGCCACAAGTTACTTTGCCATCTTAAGATGACATGCACCATCGTGTTTAGTTTTGCTATGTCTGACTCTCACTTTTTTGCTTTTTGCCAGGCCATCAGGAATCCAACTCTTACTTTGACGGCCTGGTTAAATAAAAGTTCCATAAATAAAACCAAATTCCATGCAGCTTTTAGCAGCCACCAAGATTAAGCCCCGTCCTAAACCTCACTCCTTTATCATTATCCTATGGGATAAATGCAGAGGGATGGAAATGATCATGGTCGTCCTCTTCTAGACAAAGGAGGCTGGGAGTGAATGGGCAGGTGGGGACTGAGAGGGTACAACTAAAAGAGGGTAAAAGCAGGGATTTAAGGTCATGGTTCGGAATGGGAGAATAGGGGCTGGGAAGGGGGATTTGGAATGGGAGAAGGAATAGTGGAAAGACGGTCAGGACATGAAGGATGTGGCTGAAAGTTGGTAAAAATATAGGCGAGAGGATAGATTTGGGTCTCAGAAGGAATGAGATGGACTAAAAGCATAAAGCTGAGACAGCTGGAGCAAGGCTGTTGGGGTGGGGTGAGCGTCTAGAGGGTACCTATGGATTTGGGAAAGGTGGGCACATGAGATAAGAGATTAGATAAGATAGCTTTTTGGGCACTGTACAATTAAAATGAGATGTCGTTTGGAGCAAACCTTTAGATGCCAAGCTGATTGTGAGAGATTATTGCAGTTCCAGTTATTGCAGGGTGCAAAGACCTAGGAAAGAGGGATGACTAATCAAAATCGCCATCATGATAATTAAAAATCAATGATTTATGTAATGGCCTTTCATAGAACAGTTAACTTATACAGGTTCATAAATAAGAATAAAAAATATAAAAATAACTATAATACTAATACTTACTTAAGTCATGAAACTATCAACATGTCTCAGGTTCCTGGCAATTTCTTCCTTTGCTTGTCCTCAACACCCCAAAATGTCCAAAAAAAGCTAAAAATGTAAAAACATCTTAGACTATTCTGAGCAGACAAGCTATTTTCAAGCACTGTCAGAATAGTGATTGGGAAAGGAAGGTGAAAGGGGAGAACGAGAGGTGAGAAAAGTGCCAGGAGTGGCAGAACAGAGCTGAAGGTTGGCAGAAATGGAACTGAGAGGGTAGAGGTGGATCTCAGAAGGAATGAGAAGGACTGACACCATACAGGCAAGACAGTTGGAGTGAGGTGGTTGGAGTGAGGTGAGGGTAGATCACTAAGGATTGGAAGGTGTTGCAATTGACCAGAATAAACCAGTACTTCACTTGTTTAACACATATTGAGCCCGGTACCTCATGTCATAAACTAGTATACTACCATCACTTCTAATGTAGGAATGGAACAAAATTGATTTCTTGTGTCACAGATATCTTGCAGTGTCATTGAGGAGCTTATTCATAATCATAATTTATGCAGCATGATTAGGGTTTGTACTAAATCATTAATGTTTTTCAAGAACATTGCCAGTTCAGCATTATACATTAACTCGCTTGCCCTTTGACATTCTAACCTCTTGAATGCCTTGATCCATTGTAGGTGTTTGCACAACAGCAGACTGCACACAGTCAGGTAAGCATATTTTCCAAACTCTCACAAACACTTTGAAGACAAATAAATCTTATTTTGACACTGAAAAGGATGTGCATGTCTTGTGAAGGGCTTTCTAAAATAGTCAAATCAGCATAAGAGTTTTTAGACAAACTTTGGGGTAAGGCACCTTTAACTCCTTTCAGATTCAGCATTTTCAGATTGCAGGATGGGAACACGGCTGAACAGCTTAATGTTTTCCTATCACCAACACACATAGGCTGGGGTCAGACCACCATTCGTCTACCATGATATCAATAAATAATAGAACTTTGTGGGCAAATCACCAACTAGTCTTGCAGGGTCTGACAAGATCTCGTAATGAGAATATATGTCTGGGAACGACATGTTCAGCTTGGATCGCGAACAAATCCAAGACTCATAAGGAACTCTTCAACCAGCTCCAACTTCATTCTAGTTCTAGCTTTCATTTCTTAGAATGAATGTTCCAGGAACACCATTTCTGTGAGTTTTGTCTGAGATTTGGTTCACGCACGAAACTCAAATTTCTCAGATCCTTGAATTACAGTATCTACAGCAATTCAGGTATCTGATATCTTCGAAAGCCAAAGTATGGGAATAACTTTTTCTTTACAAGATGTACTGTTCATTTTTGTCATATGTAATGGGCTGTCCATGCACATGGGATGCATTTGCATGCTTAATTTGAAGATTTTAGGGTTGACGTAAGTAAGTATAACAGTAAGCAAAAAAAACAAAAAAGTGCTTTTCTCAGGCAAGGTCACAATGCGCCGTACATCAATAAGACACATGAAAGTGCCATCAAATAAAACACAATATGGAAAATGAAAAACTCTAGCGGGAGTCCGTTCCCAAGTTTTGGTGCAATCAACTGAAAAGTTCCATGTGTCTGAAGCTGGAAACGTCAGACAACTAAGAGACTGTTGTGCAGAACTAAGTGGCCGACAGGCTGTATAGTGGTACAGGAGGTCAGTAATGTTCTCAGAAACTTGTCCACTCAATTTTTATTAAAATTTCTATTCAATGTGTATATAATAGGAGTAATGTGCACCCTCCGGCTGGGGTTAAAAGACTAGCAGCAGCACTTTGAACAAACAATAGCTGAGAAATAGAGAACTTACTCAGCTATGAATAAAGAGCCTTGCGAGTGCACCATCACTCCCTACTTTGAGCTCTTCCTTCATGAGGTATTAGATTGATCCCCCCTACATTCTCACTCTGAGATCACATCTGGCCTGAAAGACTAGTCATCAGCTCATGCATCCTTGGTATCAGAGTGGTTCAAGAACATCTTTAGATATTGTAGCCATTCTTACTACTAAAAGATGATGTCAAGTGAGTCCTCCAATATGCAAGAATAGACAAGTGCATGCATTGAGAGATACCTATAATTTGACTCAAAAAAGGCTTGCAGATTAGCTGATGAACTGACCCCTATATATCAAAATAACACTAAGTGGTGTGTCCAATGAGTTGGAGAACACAATTCAGGGTAATCTGAAGGAGAAGACAAGGCATATGAGTTGGATAATAATAATAATAATAATAATAAAAAGATATTTATGGAGCACCTTTCATACTTCTAAAATGCAAATATTACACATATATGTAGTATTTTTAAATAGAAGAGAGTTTTAAAACAGTATTAAACATCTAATAAATTAGAGATTTAAAAACAAGGAACAACAAATAAATATATACATAAATAAAGCTTCTTAAAAATAATAATATAGTAAATAGTAAATAATATATGAAATGATTAGTATAAAAAAGTTTTTCAATTTTAGAATACAGTGAGAATAATTGAGTAAATATTAAAAGAATTTAAAGATAAGAAAAAAAAATACCATGAATAATAATAATTTTAAAGAAAGCTTGGTTAATAAAAAAAAAATCTTTTAAAAACTGTTAATTGTAGCTGCCTGATGAATATTAATGGGTAATGTGTTCCAAAGTTTTAGTGCATAAAAGCAGACAGAAGTTTCTTATGCTTAATATTCGAGTTTTAGTAAAGTAGTAAAAAGATTCGCTGATCTGAAGGCTTGATTGGGAATAGATTCAGTCATAGATATGAGAAGTCTCTAATCCATTAAGATGAGCAAAATTAACAAAAAAATAAAATAAAAAAAAACAATTCTAAACGAAACAGGCAGCCAGTATAATGAAGCTAAAACAGGAATTATGTGTTCTCTCTTTTTTACCCCGGCTGCAGCATTCTGAACCTGCTGGAAGTTGTCGATTGTGGTTTTTGATAATTTGGTGAACAGTGCTACAGTCATCTAATCGGGAAAAAACAAGAGCAAGAAACGCATTTACAGACAATTTTACAATAAAAGGCAGGGTATAAAAGATTTGGCCCATTGATCAAATCTGAAATGATTAGTAATTTCTTTCCCCTGACAGACTTTATCTCCACATTTTGTGATGCGTTTATGAGAAAATGTTCTACCTTGTGCTGAGACCTACTAGAACAGCATTCTGAGAAGCCCACTTTATCTGTCTTGGTCATTCTAGCATCCCGTCTCATTGAGAACATGGACACGACAGTCAACCCATGCGACAACTTCTACCAGTATGCCTGTGGAGGCTGGCTGAAGAAGAACATCATCCCCGAGACCAGCTCACGCTACAGCACCTTTGACATCCTCCGGGACGAACTGGAGGTGGTGCTCAAAGGTACAGTGTACAGTGAAACGACCCCAGTGGGGAGTAGTTAGCTTTGGTCTCTTTTACACAAATACCAGCTATCATGAATTTCACAAGGACATCTGGATTCAGTACAGTTTCATTACGGAACTGAGGAGAGCCAAACACAGATTAGCGGGTAAAATGTAGATGCTATCTTGTGGTCAGAAGGAAGGAAAGTAAATTAAACAGAGGAAAGAGGAATTGGATACTGAAAATGGCCATAAGGAAAAGGGCCATTCATTAAAACTTCTGTTGGAGTTTGATATGAGACATGCTGTATATTTATGCTCTCGTCTTGTATTTAACAGCTTTGTTGAACTTATGGGTAAAACAGCTGTGGGTGGCTCGCTGGTTTAAACACATGAACATTTTGTAAAAATGACTATTTATCCTTGTCATTGTGAATAAACACCATCACACAGAGTGGACCACAAAGAAATGTGGCCCCTGCATTCAACCCATGCACACGTGGAGCAGGGGGCAGCTATCAACAGTGTTTAGGGGCAGTGTAGTGAGACGGTACATTGCTCAAGGGTACCTCAGTGTTAAGTAGGACTCAGTGCAATTCAGCCTGTTTGGACCATGAGTTCACCTTTGTTCAGGTACTTGAGCTACTGAATATAGTTGGAGTAACTAGTAGGGATCTAACTTGCGTAATGCCTTATCATGGTGAAATTCTTGATGTTAGAGCAGATTCTAGGTTGTCCACTACATTGGCTTATCTGTTTTCAGGGCTGGTGTGAAGAAAGGGAGGTGAAATTCAGCTATTGGACTGTGAGATCTTTTGTTGGTTATAGCATCTGAACATTCATTTCTAAGTCATGGATAAAAAGCATGCAGAATTCAGATCTAGACTATAGGCAGATGCTCTTTGTGATTGCTCAGCAGGAAGAGTAGGGGTCTTTCAGCACCTGGGAACCATGCGAGCAAGACCAAGTGGTTGATTAGCCACAGCATGAGGCCTGTTTCATAACCTTGGTGCTGGGGCAGCCCTGGAAGCAGAGGGGGAAACTGTACATGTGACGATGATTTTTGTGGTCGAGATAGCAGAGTGGAGTGAGCTAAGCTCGAATTAATCAGAATGTGGAAATGGGACATTAGGTGTGGAAGATGAGAGGACTATGGATGTACATTGTAAGACATGATGATATAACAACGAGTCAGATCTCTCTAAACCAGCTGCCAGTGTGATTTCTTTTAACAGTTACAACCTCATGCTTGCATCTGTCTGCTTGGTGAAGGAGATCATTAAAAGAATCAGGATTTTTTTAGTAAGTGATTGACATCGTCAATCACATTGCCTGGGGAACAGTGCTTTGGGACGATACCTTGCTCACATGTACCTCAGTGGTAAACTTACTGGTCTGGGACCTTTCGACCACAGGGGCAAGTCCCTTACCGTTACACCACCACTACTATTTCTTTTAAGCGTATGTAATTTGTAGTCAGTTAGAGCTTGTAACTCTGATTTGTCCAACCTCTGACTATGAGAAATCGAAGAAACTAACAGCCCCACAACTGGGAATTCCTACTCGGAAAGTCAGGATGATGTTCTCAACTCTGATTTCAGTGTATGATGTCAAATCAGAGCCATAAAGACATAAAGCACTAAAGCAATAAAGTACACCTTTCTGATAGAGGCCACTGTTTTGAGATGGTAAGTTTATCATGAATGTCAGTGTTATTGCTAACATCCCTAATGTTAGCGGGCTAGCTTGCTCACTAGAGGCATTTGGGTTTTCCCTGCTTTGTAACGTGCACACAGTGGCAGTTGGGGATTGTATGGCCCCCATGGACGACCCTTCTTTCAGCCCCCGTCCCCCTCCCACCAATAAAATTTACATGCTTACATCCAAAAAAACCAACAAAAAACAATAATAAATAAATACATACACATATGATGATGTAATGGTGAGTTTAGCTTAAGTCAGATACATAATATCAACGATTAAATAATCAGACTATTATTAATAAGGCTTCCTAGCAACTATTTTCTAGAAATTAGGCCAACTTATGAGCAGTTGTCTAGCTTAGCTAATGATAAAACTTTAGTCTCAAGGCTCTGCTTGACCCAGTATGTAAAACAGCATCTTATCCATTATTTCAGTTGCATTATTTGTTTTCTATAAACTTTGACTAATCTTCAGATGATAATTTTCATAAAACATTTATCCAAAAGTATCCAGTTAGTGGGCAGTGGAGGCCTAGTGGTTAGGACACTGCCTTTGAGACCTGAAGGTCTCAGGTTCGAGTCCCAGCCCGGGCACTACTGAGGTACCCTTGAGCAAGGTACCGTCCCACTACACTGCTCCCCGGGCGCTGTTGGTAGCTGCCCCCTGCTGCACGTGTGCACGTGTGATGGGTTAAATGCAGAGGTTGCATTTCGTTGTGGTTGAGGGTGTTCACAATGACAAATTTTCACTTCACTTATTAATAAACTTTATGTTAATAAGCCTCTGCCATGGCAAAACATATGAGCCACGAGTATGGAGTGCTCTGGAGCAGCTACACATACACATTCTCACAGGAGTGTCCCAAAATCTAATGTAAGGCCTCCTCAGAAGTGGTAATAGCGCTGCTCTTCCTGGTAATACCCTTCAAACAGAGGAACTGGCAGTAGATGCTTTGCTATATTTGGGATGGCCCACTAGAAGCCTCCCCACTCCAACCAAGACACATACCATGTGATGGCAGGTTAAAAAAGGAATGCATTCGGAGATACAGGGTATACATCTTTTCCTCGTTCTTCCCTTCTTCTTTTTTTTCTCCACATCCATTGATCATTCTCCATCCATGTTCTTTATTATAGGCAATACAACTGTCTACATTCTTTAAGGTGCTGCTGCTGCTGCAATCAGCAGTATCTTGATGAGCTTTTGATGTGGTAACAATTAGGTTTGAGTTAAGCAACAATGGGATGAAGATTGTCATCACGAAACCCAGAAGTTGTGATTAAATTAATGAGACGTTTGGCAACTCACCTCTTCTTAATAACTTAATTGAAGTGCCACTGGTCCATTACTGCTAATCACTGCCGTGTCAAAGGAATACACATCAAGCGTGCGTGACAAACAGAGCGAAATGAAAATAATTACTCAGGGCTGGGAATTTACCAAAGAGGTCATGACTTCCCCAAGAGAAACAAACGTTTCGAAGCCAAATCCCTTCGTTAGCATTTCCAGTGCACTGACCTTTGGAGGCATTACATAGAACGTTGATGTGAAAATAAGAGCATATTTAGAGGCTTGATTAGAGGTTTGGATGTAATTAGCGCTCAAGCCTCCGCTGCCTTGGCTGCCCTTCCTTGCCGTCTGTCAGCATGCGTCCACGGTTCTTAACATCATGACAGCTTCTGGCTGCAAGTGAAGGGGCCTGGACTAGTCTAGTCTGCTGTAAATAAGAAGACTTCTCTGAGAAAAGGTTGAAAATAAATCCCCAGATGTGCACACGTGAGGCACGCAGTGGTTTCTGGTTTCCGATCGGAGGTCGTAAAATGCATTTTGGACTCTTAAATCTGTTGACACATCATAAATCAGTTATCAACTTTGATTAGGCTCACCATGCAGCCATCAAGCTATCAGCCAGGCTAGACTGAGATATACTGCTCACCTGCAGATATGACTAACATGACAGCCGTGACTTTGTCCTTACAAGCCCATAAAAGAGTTTTATCTATGTGTGAATGGCCATGCCGCCACAGCCAACACTATTATGTGCATATTCAGAATTTATGGTGACACGTGGCCTTGCAGGTGTACCTTTTACAATGAAAGCCACCTTGTGGCCTAAAAGCTAATATGCCCAAGAGCAAACGCCAACACAGTGTAGTTAGTGGCAGTAAGGGTAACCAGGATTCAGTAGAATCTGCATGTAAAGACATAGGCATAGAGAGAGAGAAAGAGAGAGAGAGAGAGAGAGAGAGAAAGTGCTGAAGGTTTTACAGTTGTTCCCCAGATGTGAAATAGAATACACTTCCACAGTTTCAGTTTTGGTTACACTTTACTGAAGGTCAGCTTTCATAAAACGATGTGATGCCTTAATTGACACTTATTAAGGCTCTTTCCAATAAGTGTCAGTTGTTATAACATATCACATCTGAGATTAAATGACTTGCTCAAGGGTACCTCAGTGGTACCTGGGCCGGGACTTGAATCTGCGACCACTCGATCCCAAGGGCAAGCCACCACTGCCCACTGTGGCATTACGAATGGTACCATTTAGGCATATTAGCACCAAAGGGGGCAGGTGAGAAGAAAGAAAGGAAGAAAAGAAAGAAAGACCTCAGTTTTAGTGTCAGCACCTGATCCATCAACACCTTTTCCTCTTTAGACCTTGACAGGCTGTCAGTGAGGGGCTAAGCCTTCGCCACCATTATCTGCCCCAAGCTGACAGAGAAATTACCACATTTGGAGATGCACATGTTAAACGGTGATCAATGCTGATCCTTTTATTGAGATTTATGGAAAACATACCAATATCCATGGCAGGGTGCCCTCAGAAAGTGTGATGTGGCTGTGACTGACAGGATAGTACTGTATCTCAATAGCTAAATTGTACCCGTAGTCCTAATCGTTCAGTATGTCCGAACTGGAGGACATGCAGGGCCCAGCTGCCCAGTCTCAGCAGAGGGATGTTGTTGCTGGTGGAGAACCAGCAATGGGACTCATGCATATACATGGTGGAGACGCCGCAGGGAAGAGGCACTTCCGGTCCGGGACACAGAGGCTTTGTGGAGAGATGTGGGTCAGATAAGGCCATTCTGAAAGTTACCACATATAAGGACAAAATTAGAGTTACAATAAGCACTGTGCTTAGATCTACATGCATGAAAACTGCAAGTCAAATTCCAAGATGAGACCTGACCTCCTTCTAACCCGTTCAGTCCAACCACATCAAGATCTTTACAGCTGGCACTTGTGAGATATGGATAGTGCCACAGAGGATGCGGCTATTTAACAAGAACTGGCAACACCTCAAAACGGTGAAAGGTCACTCTGCTATTTAGCTAATGTTAGGGAAATGAGTTTACTGCTTTGATTACTGTTGCATTATTGACCATTTGGTCAAAGCCACCCTACCCCAGACTGATCCAATAGTCAGGAAGTAATTTATTCTTGGGTGTCCATCCATCTAGTGTGTATGACTGAATATTGGTCACTTGCTTTTTTGCTGGCTAGCTGTAGATTTGTTTAAGGACAAGATAAATACAAAACAGAATGTGTGTATATATATATATCCTTCTTTATTGCTCACTAGCAGCTCAACACAGAGTCAAATCATTGCACATAGTGAGACAACAGTGCCCTAATTAATCCATTACAGAACTGCATGGGTAAAATGTATATGATAATATGAATATATTGATTTAAAATATCCAGGTCAATTTCTGTTTTGCTGCTGGAGTGGCTGCTATGAGGCCTGCAGAAAGTGGCTAGTGTGGTCTAGATTAGAGCTAGATGAAACAGCTTTAAAAAAAAAGTGGTTATTTTAGATTTGGAGTCAAACAGTTCTAAAGAGTAGGAGCCTGTCCATCGAAGATCTACAGGACGCCTGTATGGCTCTAATAAATCATAATAATACATAATAAACTGGACTTGTCAATTAATGTTCTGTCCAACTAAGGTCCACCAAATCTGCATGTCATTTTATTTTGCTAAGATGTGAAATCTCAAGTCAAAATTAGCATTTATCATCTATGATTTAGCTCCTGATGAAATCGCAGGCTGTACAAGTCAAAGAGTAAAAAATGATGCAAGTAGGGGTGAGCGAGAAAGCGGAGCCAGGCAGATAGAGATATGGAGCGAGCAAGCAGGAGGGAGATAGTTTTGAAGCTGTAGGGGAGCGTGCCACACGCACACCATGAGGTCTCTAATCCGATCACACACACATGATCTCTGCCCTTTCTCAGGAAGCATTCAAACGCAAGCCCTAATTAAAACCAAATCAGAGCCTGAACACTGCGAGCGCAGGAGTGATTTAGAGTGTCAGGAAGCCCTCGGCCTTACGAGGAAAACAGAGGTGACACCGCAAGGCCAAGACTGTTGATTCATTAGAAATTAGTTGTTTATTTATTAAAATCATTACATTATAAAGCTTTCACATGTTGGATCATCAGTCGTTCATGCCACAGCAGTCTTAATCGAAGCCGAAACGTTTAAATATTTCATTTCTGATGGTGGGTCAACAGTCAGCCAGCATACCAAATTCTGACCCAGGCGGCCATGTTGATTCAATGTTGTTCAGATGTTGTTATATCATCTAAGAGCTCTAAATCCCTGTTGAAGTGGCCTTAATGCAATGTAGTACTGGCCATTGATTGGAAAATCATGATCACAAACACTGATCCAATGTTGATTTAACAGCACTTATGGATGAATGATTATTTATATTTTCGTTTGTTATTTCTCTGCGTATGTTTCTTCACATTGACCCTTTTTACATGGGGAGCAATGGTAGTGGGCCCTAACAACTGGAAGGGAGTGGGAAAGTTAAAAACCTAATTAAAAAGAGTCACATTATGGCTCTTGAATCAACCTTAAAGAATAATATTTTAGCTGAGCACAGAACGAATGCCATCCAGGTAAAAAAAACAGTGAGGTGCATTGTAAATAAACTTGAAAACAATTTAAATATTCTTCTGCTGGAAAAACATCAGTTATATTAACTCATGAACTCTGTACACATGACATGGCTGCTGTCATCAGCGTAACAGTGTTATAGACTCTACAATTAATCATTAATCATCACTAGGCAGTGGTGGCCTAGTGGTTAGGACACTGCCTTTAAGACCTGAAGGTCTCAGGTTCGAGTCCCGGCCCGGGCACCACTGAGGTACCCTTG
>JBBPDA010000021.1:15717962-15739047 GCA_037974385.1 Arnoldichthys spilopterus | reverse complement strand
GTCAGCTGGGATTGGCTCCAGCTTCCCCGCGACCCGGAAACAGAAGAAGCGGTTTAGAAAATGGATGGATGGATGGATGGATGTTTAAATTGCTCAATGCCCAATTCACACAAGGTGTCACTTAATATGTTTGTCATTGGCAACTAGTTAATTTGCAGTTTTTGGCTTTATAAGAGCATTGCAAGACCATTATAGTGCCCCCTTTACTCAGTTCACATCTACTAGTACTGTTCTTTTGCTGTGGGTTTAATATAATGCAATAATAATGAAGTGCTGGGGGACATCGCTGACTGGTGGTATGCCACACATCAGTGGTGGGGAACACAACTTAAGAACAAGGACTGATCTCATTTTAAGATGCTACAGTATGTGCCATCTTTCTGAAGAGGTTTGCGTTGAGGAAAGGCTACAGTGTGGTTCATTAAAAGTTGGGAATGGAGCAATAAAAATGCCCAGTTTTTTTCTCTCTCTGTTTTTTAAAAGCTTTTTTCTTATTCCTAACATTTATTCTCGATCCCTCAGGCCACGGATACGCCAGAAGAAAGAAACAATCCTGTTCTCCTCTACAACAAGATGCCCCTGGAGACCCTCAACACCAACTACACGCTGGAGTTTGAGTCTACAGTAAGAAACGTGCACCTTTTCTTGTGTGAACAACAGTTTTTATTGATTTTAAGAGGAAAAAAAAACATCCCAATGGGTTTTACAGCAAGCATCTCAAAGCAGAGGAGAGAGCTGTAGATCAGTGACACACATCCTTCCGTCTACTCTGCACAACTTCTGCTGTACATTAAGACAGAAAAAATGCCCAAATCACATTTCTTTTTTAAAAAAATGTGTGATGTTTAGTTAAAGGTAGCAGGCTATGAGGATCTAATGAAAGGGTATGAATAAGGGGTGCACTAGAATTGGGAAATCCCATGTGTCTGCATGGTGATATTTTAGTTTGCCACTGAGTTATTAATATTAAGACTTATCATTTGTTGTATAAGGGATTTAATAATATGCTATAGTCTGATCTGTTATATGCAAACACTGCTGGAGAAATGATTATGCAGGTGAAAATAAACACAATTCCTCTATAGAAAATAAACTATTAATAAATTATTAAGTATATAGTAAAAAAAAAGTAATAAAACTTAAAATATGAATAAAAAATGTTTTATAACTTTTTATTTTTCCTCCAAAATGCTAAACTCAGCAAATCAACAGTCATTTTATTAAAATGTTCGGAAGTGTTTTCTCTGTTTTCACACCAGAGCAGGGATGCCCAAACTTTTGTATACTTGATAAGCTCTGTCTTGTTCCCATATCTGTATTAGTCTGCTGACTACCAGTTGCTAAGTAACAGCAATAGCAGTGGTTGTCTTACAGGAATGTACAGATTCTCCATTTCACTTCATACAAACTGAGACTCAACTCCATACTTTCTTTCCCCTTCTTTAGACGTTCAACTGGACTCTCTTCACCAATAGGATCATGGAGACAGTTAGTATTCCCATCACAGACAGTGAGCAGGTAATCCTTTATGCCCCCAAGTACCTGAAGCGCCTTACCCAAGTCCTGCCCAAGTACTCAAAGAGGTGAGATACCCTAGAAACTCTCTTTGACCATTGTAGGAGTTAAAAGCGAGGGGAGAGAGTAGAGCTAGTATGGTCCAGAAGTTTGATAAGGTACATATACACATTAGACTTGGTTAGAGTGGGTGTGGGATGGCTGTTCCATCCAAAAAGACTGAAGAAGTTGTTTGCAGTATCTAAATTCTACACATTCTTGAAATTGTTTCATTCGAATGTTGAGGTTTTAAGTGATTTTAACCTTTTTTATCCTTGTGATGTCACATACACAATACATTAAAAGTGGACTGATTTTGCAGTTTAGTTTTGCTGTATGAACTGAACGTGTGACTATGTGAGACAATAATCATGTTATACATATTAAAACTCATGAATGTAAAGAATAAAAACCAAGAAAATGTGTATGTTCACATTATCTGAGTGCTTTAAATGATTAGTGATATACTGAGCTATAGAAAAGAGCTTTCATCCAAAAACACTCCATACAGCACAGTCGACTGTATTACCCTTCACTGCTGGACAAATGTTTATCTCAGCTCATCTAAAGCCTCTGTGTCCACGTGTATTGACAGAGACTTCCAGAACTACATGGTGTGGCGATTCGTCATGAACATGGTGGCTGGCTTGAGCAGACCGTACAGAGACACCAGGAAAGCCTTTAGAAGGGTCAGTATCATTTCCCTTTTCTCTCTCTCTTAATTCAGTATCAGTAACAGCAGACAATGGGCTCTTTCACTTAGTGTAACTGTGCTGCTATTAATGCTTCATTCCATCATTCTCGTCTTGTCTCGTCTCGTCTCGTCTCTTCTCTTCTCTTCTCCTCTCTTCTCTTCTCTTCTTCTTCTTCTGCTTTCTTCTTTCAGGCCATCTCTGGTACCACCTCAGAGGCAGCAATATGGAGGCAGTGTGCCATTTATGTCAACAACAACATGGAGAACGCTGTGGGCAGGCTGTATGTGGAGGAGGCCTTTGCTGGAGACAGTAAGGGGATGGTGAGTCCCTCTAATGCAGGGGTTTTCAATCAGAGACGGCAGGACTTTGAACTTTTCTGGTGGTTCTTCACTACATCTGATTCAAGAAAGAACACTGGTGAGACCATATGGCATTTTTGACGATGACCTCTTCAAACTTTCCTCAAACTCAAGCTTTTTTTGCTAATGGTTTCCACTCGGAAAACAGCTAACTCTGCTGGTTTATGCTGTTATGAGTGAAGGGCTAGACTTATTATTACCCTTGCTATTTAATGAGTCACACATCACCACCTAGTTTACTTTAGTTGTTCAAAGGTCAGTCTTTTGCCTCAAACTCAAACATGCGTCATGTTCTTTTATTATTATTACTATTATTGTTCGTATTTTATTGATAACACTGCTGTCCATGGTAGAGTTCTGTCATTTCTGCATGCTCAGTCTGGGCAGGATTTAGAGTTTTTGGAGAGTGTGTTTTTCCAGCACATGCAGTCATGTGCAGACTGACGTTTTCCACGTTCGTTTCCTCTTATTCGTGTAAGAGAAGCTGAGCTGTGGATCATAAGCACCTGTCGTAAAGCTCAGCCTTTAACACCTCATTAATCATCCATCCCTTTTGGGGGCCCCTTGGCCTAGGCAGCTAATGTGGCCTGCTGTAGTGTGTGTGTCCACATATGTACATTTTCCCAGTGTGTACACATGCTTCTTAGCCAGTACATCTGGTGTCTATGTCTGTGCGCACGTGCATATGTGAGTATGGATATCTGTCGTTTTCTTTAAAACTAATTTTGTACATGTCTAGCAGAAAGCAGGTGTTAGAGACAGTCATGTGACATGAGCTTCGACATGCATGAAAGCGCAATTCTTCACTTTACAGCAGAGCTTTGGTTAATTATTGCTGTTTATTGTAATGTAAAATACAGCTGTTAATATTTGTCTGACGTTTTTGCTTGTGTCAGAAATGTTTGCGTTTATCAGTTTACCAAGATTTATTATTACTCAGTGTAAAATGGCAATCCACTTACACATGGTACCTGTACACAAGGAGAGCTGCCCATTTACACTGAGAACTATTCTTATTATATATATTTATTTTATTTATTCTTTTTTCCCTTTTCTTTTCTCTTGTTTGTTATTGCTGTCTGGTGTCGACCAGAGGAGGATGGATTCCCACTTCTGAGCCTGGGTTCCTCCCGAGGTTCCTTCTTACAGCTAGGGAGTTTTTCCTTCCTCTGTCGTCTTTGGCTCTTTGGGGCTCGGACCCGGTTTCTGTAAAGCTGCTTTGTGACAATGTCAGTTGTAAAAAGCACTATAGAAAATAAACTTGACTTGAGGTAGTAAACTACAGGACATCAGTCAGTAGCTTTCACCCACTATGTAATACACTCTACACCATAGAAAATAACATTTCCAGTGCAGCCACAGTGTCTTTTAAAGTACAGGACTGGACCATGTGCTAGTTTTCATATTTTTTTTACATTAGTAACTCACATCTGTAGCATATGATTCATTATTGAGGGCATTATTTGATGTGATTTCTTCCTTTTGTCAAATATTCAAATATATTTAGATTTAGGGCTTCATTCACTAATAGTTTTTTAGAAGAAATTCCTTCTTAAAACCCACTGATATTCACCAATGTTTTCTTATCTAATTATAAAAATAAGAAGTTTCGTTTATAGCGCCTTTCATACACGGGAATGTAGCTCAAAGTGCTTTACAGGAAGCACAAATATAGACTTAAGCACATCCTAGAAAAAAAAAAAAAGTAATAAAAAGGTAAAAATTTGTCACAATTTACATAAATAAATAAATAAATAATTGCATAATATACATGTACATCATACTACCTTGTATGTGTATCGACATAAAGCTTACTGTCCCACAAAGCACCCACAACTGGCACCAAATAAGGTTGCCATTTGAAGTCCACTAATGACCATTTCTGACCATTGCAGAAGCTGAGTTGTAAAAGAGTCGCCAGATGTTTGCAAGCATTTGGATTCATGTAAATATATCTAACTAAACCCAAAGTGGATTGTTGTTGTTTTGTTTTTAAATGGCCAGCAGTGGTATGTTCTTGTCTGTGCTTGGAAGGTGCTGATGGCTCTTTTTTCATTTATCTGGATAGAGCTAGTACCTAGGGAAAAAACTAAAACTGGAAAAGCACTTAGGATGGAAGCAAATATGAAATATATGCAATATCAAGGCGCTAGGAACATAGCATCTATGGGAAGTAACCATATGATATAAGCAGCCTCTTAAAGCCTCAAAATCCCAGTTCTGGTAGGCCATTACAAATGTTTAAACACGCCATGGCATTATTGTAACTATTATAAAGATGCTCAGATATAAACTCAGTAAAATGTGGGTTCTATTTCCTTAACAGTGTTTTATTTTACCCTGTGTTCCCCTGGAAAAATACATTTCAGTTTTAGTCTTAAATAAAGCTGCAGCTCTGGTCTTCCTCATGGTGGCGCTGATTGTCCCAGGTAAAACACATGCTGCCCAATTGTAGCTTAGAAACAGCAATTATGGGCAAAAACATCTGAGAAGACTTTAGAGATTGCTGTGCTAATAAATATGAAAATGAAAGCAGCTTAGAGAAGAGTGTGAGATTTTAGCCATTTCCTAAACCAAAGATGTAGTACAGATTCCAGATTAAACAGTGTGATAAACTGTATCACCTGTTAACCTGTCCACAATGGAGGTATGTGGCTACATTATCTATAACTAATTAGCTAGCAATGCTTACTTGCAAAATAACTCCTGTATTTACCCCACTATATGCACATACAGTGCGGGTGAGATATATAAATATATAACAGCATGCTCGGTTTACTTTTACCATTTTTCACTCTACATGATGGTGAGTCATCCATGCGATTTTTACTCTCATGGTGCCACTTCAACAAAAAAACTAAATGCAGAACTATTAATCACACATTTTGCTAAGGCCAAAGCTGTCTTTATCATTTGGGTGGGTAAGTTGGTAGCCAGCTAACAACTGAGTATAGGGACCTCGGATATTTTGCACACTGGATATGAGAGTGAGTTGAACTGAAGTGAGGGCCCAGATATGAGTCCCCCTGCACCAGATGGTAGCTTCACTCCTCAGCCAGTCTGCATGTAGTTACTTACAAATACACCTCAGGCTGTAATAAACCAAGGCATTTAAGACATTTAAGGTTAAGGTGTTTCTTGGTGCCTTTGTTTTTCCATTTTTTTCTTGATGTGTGTGTGTGTGTATGTTGGGAGCATGTCCATGAGATCAAATGACCTGTCTTTGGGCTTACTACAAGCCACCTTTGGCTGCAATCCCTCTATCCTCCTATATCTTCAGTCACATGGATATCATTACAGATACCCACGCGCAGGCCTCCATTAAAGGTGAACTCTGCCAGATCTGAACCACTGCCCAGTGCTTTTACGAATCAGAAAAGGAGACATTACAGAGAGTCCAATCAAAACAGCCCCATGATACAAAGAAGTATTCTATCATGAGTGACAGAGCGAGCTGGACTTGCAGCACGCAAAGGCAGTACCGGCATGCAGAGCTTTTTTAGGGCTGATGCAAAGGCCTACAATCGCCTTTGAAACGGTGACAAAGAACACTGTGCGCTTAATAGCATGTCGGCGCAATTCATAACATTTAAAGTGACGGCTTATCCCCTGTGATAAGGAACGGCGTTAAGAGAAATATACGAGCCTGCGGTTTTTAAACTCTCTCGTAATCTCCTCTCTGTCTCTCTCAAGCCTTGGCTCGCTTCCTAGCTGTCATGTCGAGCAGCACCTAAGCTCGGTGCCATGAAATTCTTTGGCAAATGTAAACAAAACACTACAGTGACGCAAACTCGAGCCTATGTTTTTACTGATAAGGTGGGAGAGTTTAAAGTGACACCATTACTCAGTGCACCATGCGGAGACACTACTCATGATAAGACAGCAGTAGTAGAAAGGCTTGATTGTCTGTTTACTCAGGAACGTGTTTTATGTGATGTAAAGGCCCCATCTATATGAAATGTGACACAACATACAGAGAAAACGTAAGAGGCGCTACATCCCACTCACTTTGAGTCTCGGCTCCTCTCAGTTCTTCTCTTCCTGACAACTCTGCAACACGCAGCACCCACATTTCCTCCAAAGAAATAAAACGGAACACAATTAAATTAGGAGTCCACACACCATTTCTCTAGCATTGCAAGCCACATCAGTCATCTGTTGTAAAGCCATTCCTCACTCATCCCACAAGACAAAACGAGGTGGCTTGAGAATTTTCACTACTTTCAGAACAGGGTGCCCGACTCCAGTCCTAAAGGGCCTGTGTCCAGCACAGCTTGGTGATTTCCCTGCTCAAACATTGTTCACCTAACAATGTTTACTGGGTGTGTTGCAGGAGGGGAACTGTCAAACTGTGCTGGACACTGGCCCTTCACTGGCCTGTTATAGAACCAGCTGGTAGATAAAGTGTCCTTCAGTCTTACGGGCATGTTCAAACACCATGGGCCACCTCCATATCATCACTGTCCATATAAAAACAAGTATCTCCAAAATGGCAACTTTAAGGATGTAAAATCTAATGTAAGTTAATGGACATAATGAATATTTTAGAATGTAATTTTGGAGCATTTCTATTGGTCTGCTACACCAGCGGCTGATTTGATGCAGAAAAATTAAAATAGACAATAAAAAAATGGAGATAAGTGGTTTTGCTCTGGACAGCGACAATATGCTGCTTATTCTTTGGAACCTCCCATTTACCTTTCCTCCAGACCAGTTTGACCATTGGTCACCTGCATGTGCTGCTTACCTTTCTAACAAAAACTTCTACTACACATAGACTCCAACAGAAGCTGTGGCCACAAACCTACAGATGCTACCTGATTCTACTTTTATGAGCTCTGAGACTGCTGTAGACTGTCATATTTACAATGGCCATTGTCAGAAAAACTGATTCTAGATCAGACTTCAACTTCTGATTTGTGAGTACAGGCCTTTTTTCAAAAACAGGTATTTAGATACTTGGTGAAGGTTTGTTCAGTGTTATCTCAGAGTAAGTCATACTTCGTCCTAAACCTCATCCACAAGTCTGCTCCATTTGAATATGGTTTCATAGGGTTGAGGGACTCTTTGGGGGTGTTCTACAGAAACGATTGGGTTGGATATTTCAAAGTACAGATCTGTTTGTACCCTGCTGCTGGTTCAGCAACAGGTAGCATGCCTTAACCTGTTGATTCACAAAAGTGATACACTAAAACACTTTCCTGTTGGCCTGAGTATGTTTTCCAAACTGTACAGAGTCTGTAATGGCTAGTCTGGGCATGCTGTCAGTGCAGGCTTATCAAACTGGAACGCCTTCATACAACGGAGGGATTCCCCATTCAATTCCGATTCTATAGAATAGCTAAATGTGTGGCGTGTGTCTAACGTGCTGCTCTCTGATTTACTCAGATGGATGACATGATCGGCAACATCAGAGAGGTGTTTGTGAGCAATCTCCATGACCTCACCTGGATGGATGAAGAGACCAAGAAAGCGGCTGAGGAGAAGGTGAGCTTTGGGAATAAGAAAAGAGAAGAAAACACCTGAGCTGTCTCATTCAGTCAAATATGATCGGTGTAGTTGATCAAAACACACCCCCTCAGTGACTGAGGCGGATAATAAATAATGCTGTGCAGGCGGGGATTGACTTTGTCATTCGATAAAGCCAGCTGTTGACTTTGCGGCTGCTGTAATACAATCAATATGCCTCAACAAAAACAATCACGACACAGTTTGTGAGGTGCCCTCAAAGTTTCTGTATACAAATTCATGATTCATACATACCTTTTCTCCTTGCAGGCCCGAGCCATTCGAGAAAGAATTGGCTTTTCGGAAAATATCTTGAACGATCAGCTCCTGGATGAGGAATATAAAGAAGTGAGTAATGGCCTCGCGAACTAGTTCAAAAAAGTCATTTTCATAATAAACACCTACACCAGACAGTAAAAGGTTACCACTGTTTATATATCTGGGATACTGATCTAAAGATCAGTCTGAATTACCAAAGCTTCCTGATCTGAATTTTAGCATAAATATCAATGCAGGAATTTTAGGGAGTCATTATATAGACGCTATTTTACATACACAATATGGTGCCAAATTGTTCTTGGGAGCAATACCACAATGAATCACCTTTGGTTCCATGAGAAACCATTCAAATCAATAAATAACCTTTCCACTGTTTTCATAGTATTGCTCCAAAGTGCCTACTTTGGCACCTTTTTCTATACATAAATGAGCTACGACATGATAACATGATGAGCGTCCACATCATGTATATTTTCCTAGAATGGTACATCCAAGCCAAAAACCATTTATGGACCTAAGACTCTAAAAAGGTACATATTTATAAAGACAATCATTTTGTGGTGTTGAAATTGTTAATGCACTTTAGCAAACAACCCTCTTGACTTTTTCAGCTAAACTACAGGTCAGATGAATACTTTGAGAACATCCTGAAGAATCTAGAGTTTGGTCAGAAGAAGCGGCTGAAGAGGCTGAGGGTGAAAGTGAACAAAGAAGAGTAAGAACCTCTTCACATTTTTATAATGGCTTTGAAGACACAGATTAGGTTTAGTCCTGGACTGAAAAAGACGTTTACTAGCTGACTGCCTCAGTGTGCTCCAGGAAAACTGGCCTTTTCTTGTCAATGTACCCTGATGATAAATGGCTCTTTCAAAAATAGCAAGTCATACTCTAAGTATAGAGGTGGCCATAAAAAAATTCATTAATAATGGAGAAATGTCATTAAGCATTAACATGGAATGTGGAATCTGTTAACTTTAAACATGTCATCTTTAAACCCAAGGTGGATCTCAGGGGCAGCAGTGGTCAATGCATTCTACTCATCCAGCAGAAACCAAATAGGTAACAACAATTTGAATTTGATAAAAGTGTTTTAGTAATTGAGGACTTCTTCAAAATGTGTTGACAAAATATTTCCTTCTTTTCCTCCCAGTATTTCCTGCCGGTATCCTTCAACCTCCTTTCTTTGGTAAAGGTCAGCCCTGGTCCCTAAACTATGGCGGCATTGGCATGGTGATTGGCCATGAGATCACTCATGGCTTTGATGACAATGGTGAGAAAACTAGCCTCATCATGTTTGTGCTAGCGTTAACCATGTACTCCTAAATGTATTGATGTTCAGAGAAGTATTAACACACCTGAAACTACTGTTTTCTTTGAGTAGAGTAAAAAAAAATATTAGAAAGTCAATAGCCATTAGAACATTTTAAGGTAGAGCTCTTTATTCAGGAGCTACACTGACTCTCCAATTTAGTTTGATCTGGAAAACACACAGCTGACTCCTGTTAAACATCTACAACAGCAGCTTACAGAAAATCCTCATTGTTACAGTCTTATATCACAAGTGGTGGCAGCATGACTGGGTCCAACAGATCTAGGCAATTGAACCTTTTATCATTTAAGTATTTTTACAAGCAAACAATAGAATAGAATAGAATAGAATAGAATAGAATAGAACTTTATTTATCCCCTATTGGGGAAATTTACTTGCCACAGCAGCTGAAAGAAGATACAGATATATACACACAAACTTATATATGTATACACACATTTACATACTAAAGAATATAAAATATAAATACGTAAAAATAAAACACTATAAAATAAAAATCTTACTATATATACACACAAACATGCAGGTTTTTTTTTTTTTTTTTTTAAATACAAGAAAAAGGTGCATCAGTGGATGAGTGAAAGATAGCCCAACTTTAATAGTGCTTGGAAGTTTGTGGAATTTAGAATGATCTGTATTTATGCATAAAAATGTTCATTTTTAGAGTTTGGATCTACAGTAATACACTGTTACCCCAGGAGTGCTTGACCAACAAAGGTCCCTTCAAGAGGCGTGTAATAGTCTGCTATTTTAGTTGCTAACTTCTAAGCAACTAAAGGCCTCTCTCACATTGGCTAAGCTAAATGTTCATGAGTCCACTATTAGTTAAATACTGAACAACAATGGTGTGAAATGCAGGGCTAAAAGGAAAAAGCCACTGCTCTCCAAAAAGAACACCTGCCCATCTACAGTTTGTTTAAGATCTTGTGGACAAGCCATAAGATTATTGGAAAAATGTTTTGTGGAACGCAACACAGATAAGGGGCCCTAAGAGGAATATTATAAAAGAGTCCTAAAATTATTTTTTTCAATTTTTAGTAGCTACAATTGTCATGTTCTGAACATGGCACAATCATCAACCAGCTCATTTAAACAGACAACATAAATGACAAAAATCTTTTTTCTGGACTTTTAAAAGTACTTTGGTCATTATTGCTGCTTTGAGCAAAGCAAGAGGCAGGAGATTTTTCCCTATAATGCATTTTTTGTGTTCTTTTAGATTAGAAATGCTTGGCAAATGCCTTAGTTATGATTTATTTTGTTACTGTACCCTATACAATCCCAACATACCTGTCCTAATCCTCCATCCATCCATCATCAACAGCAGTTCTGGTGCTGCCACTGTATTCCACACTAATGGCTTGAACTCCAACAGGACGTAACTTTGATAAAGATGGAGATCTGAAGGACTGGTGGACCTCGTCTTCGACACAGAAGTTCAAGGAACTTTCCAAATGTATCGTGGACCAGTACACCAGCTTCACCTGGGACCTGGCGAATGGACAGAATGTATGGTCTTATGTTCAGCTTTAATGCTGTGAAAACACACACAAAACACATCTAAAAACATCTAAATTGGCAAAGAGTTGTGGGTGGATTGATTGTACAAACATATTTACTGAGAAACGGGATTGATATTTTAACAGACTTTTACAGAAACAACCTTCCTGACATTTATTGTTTATTGGCACTCAGGCTTAGCTTTGTGTATTTCCCGTTAGCATCAAAATTGGCTATAGATAAAGGTGAGGAAAGCCAATATCTGGCCATATATCAGTGTCCAGGGCTCACATGTTATTTGGTAAGTTGTAAAGGTCACTTTTGAGCCCAACTGCCTCCCAATTTGACAGTATCATAATCAATATTGCAACAAGAGTGGTAATGGTAGAAAAGGGAGACTTTACAATATGAACTGAAGTGTAATGAGATCCACATGTAGACAAACAGCTGCCCCACGTTACTTTAAGTGATGATTTGTGCTGCCTGTCTGCGAGGAACAAATGTAACAAACTTGCCTGTACTACACAGCTCCAGCATCACATGTAGTCAGACTTGTAGCCCTTGTGGCCACAGCAGATTTTCTTGTATGTGCTAGTGTATCTCCAACGCCTTCCGCTGAGCTGTTCACAGCACTTTTTTTCTGCCATCTTCCTCTCAAATCCTGTTCCTAGGATTCAAGCGAGGCCCGAATCTTCAGAAGGTGTAGAAAGAACTCTAAATTACTGTTATTTTCTCTCTCTTTCTTTTTTTTATCGTCTTTTTTCCTTCTGACCCCTTCACCCCACCCCAACCCCCCAACCCTCTTTCTATGAACAGCTGAATGGTAATAACACGCTTGGCGAGAACATTGCGGACAATGGGGGCATTCGCCAGTCTTATCAAGTAAGTACAGGGCATCATGGCCTTTGTCTCCACCTGTGGCTTGTTGTCCTGCTTTTTCTTCCAGAGAAAATTGCCTCACAGACATGTTACAGGAACTTCAACGAACCCTTTCGTGCGTCAGAATGGTGCCGGCACTGCGTGTTAGATACTGAGCCAAGCCTTGTCTTCTGATTGACGCCAATTCAATTTAAAATTCAGAATGGCAACTGGACTTGAATGTGTTAAAAATGTGACATCTGTAAGTGGTGTTCCAGTTCAGCTCCTTTATTGGCTCCATCTTTGCTCATAATGTCAATATTTGTTTTGGAGGAGCATCGGGCAGGGGTGGCTTTAATAAAGTTCAGCGCACAGGAGGAAAATGTTTAGGTCACTTATGTTCTAGCATGGATTCTTGGCACCTCACCTATGATGGCAGATTGAAGGGGTTAAATGTGACTTGGGAGAAAATATGTATGCAACAAAGGACTGTTGTCTTAAAATTGCATAAAATTGCATACATTTGGAACATAATGCATAAAAACATCCTGTGTATTATAGATAATTAATGTTTTTTTGTAGTCTGTCCATTCCTGTGTTCTTCTGACTGCAGTGTGGTGGAATCTGCCAGCTTTGTAGTTTTGTGTCAACTCCAATCTGAAGTTATCCTGAAACATGTGGGATGTTTGTTCCAGGCATACCAAAACTATGTCAGGAAGCATGGAAAGGAAGCTCCTTTGCCAGGACTTGACCTTAACCATGAGCAGCTTTTCTTCTTAAACTTTGCTCAGGTGAGATTTTAACCACTAATTCCATAATATTTATGGTTCACCCACAAATGTGTTCTTTCGCAGAGATACAGACACAATGGCAAGATCTCAATGAAAAAAATGATTTTTAAAAAGTAAAAAAAGGTATCATTTAGTTATGATTTTATATTTGTAGGGCAGTGATATTATACAACAAAACATACACACATACATATAATAATACACAAAATCTACCTCAACAGTATGAGAGTTCACTCACAAACGAAATAGACTACACTTCTGACATTTATTATATTTCTTGTAATATTATTATAATATTATTATGATGAAGAAAAGGAAAATCAAGAATGAAACCTTTTTCAAAATGCCCAAAATATTTTAAAAGCTATGATGAAACCTTAACACAGAATTTTTTTTTTTTACAAAAATGTCTTGTAAATAATTCATTAATATATATCAGTTACAGATCATGATAATTTGAAATCTTTGAAATGTCTATGAAATATCTAAATATACATTATTATAAAATAAAACAAATTATTAATAAGAAAAATGACTTTAAAGATTTTAAATTGTAGTGTATGTGATACCATCTCATTATGCTGAATGGAATTTTTGGCCCAATGCTCTAAAACTTGGCCAACCTGACAGTCACACAGCTATGATATAGTTTGTGGGCGGAGCATGAATAGGTCAGCTGACAATTTGCAAACTGTAACCCCTTTCAGCACAATAGTCTTAACACTCAAAGAAAAGAAACCCACAAAATCACACCTCCTCAGAAACCTACAGTGAGAGCAGTGGAGGCAGTACATTTGTATGAATTATTAGACAAAGTCCACACGGACGTCTGAATCAAATGTTTTTCTGACGTCTGTGGCATCAGGTGAGCGCAGTTTGTAGGCTAACCATTGGAGTGAATCAGTCTGTCCACATGGACTTTCGTGACTTGGTGAGGTTGGATGGGCATTTAGATGGCAAAAATACCACCTGAAGCTTTTCTTGGTGTCAGTTTCTGCCAAATTCACAATAAATGCAAAGAAAACTTTTTTGCATGTACATATCATTAATTTAACGTTCTGGAGGGCCAGATATATCCCATGATTGTTCAGTCAAAGGGTAAACCCCCTTTCCAATTCAGGGCCAGTTCAGCTACACAAGCTGACAGCCACCTATGCTGGTTAGCATCAAATGGTGGGGGAGAGGGAGGGTCTTTCTACCCTTCCAGAAAGAGCAAAGCCAATTATGCTACTTTAATGTGCAGTGACTGAAAGATTATCTTGGTCTTAGTAATGTTAACTTGGTCTCATAATTTTTTGCACTTTAAATGGGCCTATTTTTGAGTAATAATGAGTAAAGTTTTCAAATACAGTCTGCTTTGTAAAGGTTTCCCCCATGATGGTGAAATGTTAAGTCTGTTACCATAAGTGCTTCATATTCTACCAGCTGAAAGGCTGATGAGCATAGCAACAGTAGCGAAGGGAGTTGTATTTTCTGCAAATGGTCAATTATCATCTTCAATCAGAATTATTCTCAACCAAGGGCTTGTAGAGAGAGCTGGCCTCCATAAAGAATCACACACTTGACCTTCTCATTCTCTAGATTTGGTGTGGAACCCACAGACCAGAGCACGCTGTTAACTCCATCAAAACCGATGTCCACAGTCCAGGGAAGTTCAGGTATGACCACCATCTTTCTTGTATGCATTGAAGTAATATGAGCCATATTCAGGTCAGGCCTGTGATCTCTGGATCAGCTACTGAATAACCAGTGTCTCAATCCTGCCCACAGGGTCCTTGGGTCCTTGCAGAACTTCCCAGAATTTGCCAAAGCTTTCAAGTGCAAGAGGAATGATTACATGGTGCCTGCAAAAACTTGCCAGGTGTGGTGATTACTTCACCTGTCTAGAGAGACTAAGGGTGTTTTAGTGGACCCTCATGGCCCGAGGCCCTCTCTGTTCTCTCTTCTGACTGTATGACCGCCATGGTCCAGGCTGGAAATGTCCTCTGATGTTTTCCACAGGGTACATAACACTCAACTTCACCAGTGCACTTCAATCATGTACAGACGCAGTCTTAGTCTGCTCCTACATGTACCAGTCTACTTATTTGATTTTAGTCCGCCAGATGTTCACATGATCCGTAGTTATTGCTGTTTGTATAATGGTCAGAGCTAAAGGAAATGCGCAGGTATTTTCAGATTTGTATCTATTCACGTCAGTCAATCAAATCAAACTGTGAACAGGGGATATCGGTAGCATTTTGTATGGTAAGTACTTCAACATATAGCAACTTTAATTATCCTCAATAAACTGATTTAGTATTAGATATTTCCCATACATACAATACTTCCTGTTCATGCCAAAAAGTGTATCATTATGAGCCTCAAGGGAGATGAAGAGGAGTACAGTAAATTTAGCTTAGAACATGCAGATGAATATATTTCAATAGACTAATACTGCATTAGGTTTTAAATGGCTGAGATCACAAGCGGTCATATTTCATAAAGATGTTATATCTTCAGTGTGATATTTATCTGT
This sequence comes from Arnoldichthys spilopterus, assembly GCA_037974385.1. Lineage (NCBI taxonomy): Eukaryota > Metazoa > Chordata > Actinopteri > Characiformes > Lepidarchidae > Arnoldichthys > Arnoldichthys spilopterus. The sequence continues at coordinate 15,723,655 of JBBPDA010000021.1, read as the reverse complement.
GAATATGGCTTGTGATGCATTGAAAGTAAACTGGACAATGATGCAGGTAAACACAGTATGAATTATTCGGAAATCAAATTTAGAATTTCAGAAGTCGTCTGGATTCTACAACTATTTTGTGTTTTATGGTAAATGTACATTGCACAGCATATGATATTTGAATTGTATCTTTTTTTTTGTTGTTGTTGTTTTCCAAAATAATCAGTTGGAAGGCGGGAAGGATATATCTAATATGCCAAGGTGTTTTGCTATACACACAGTGTGTGTATGTGTGAGTGAGATGTGTGTGTGTGTGTGTGTTATCTTTTCCGTTAAGCTGTATAGTGGCCTTGATGTGTGCAGATTTGTGTGAGTATGTAACGAATGGTTCTTCTACCTGTTGAGCATCAAAGCGAGAATGCCTTAAGATAATCCAGTGCTTTTGCCACGATAGTCGAATTTCGAAAGTGCAAGCTTCAGAACAGCTTAATCCACATTAATGACTGCCATTCCTGCCAAAGACGCTGACAATTACACCATCACCCCGTGTCCTTGTGGGATTTCAATGAATCTGAATGCTATTTTCCCAACCACTGGTCCAAAAACAAATCCCATCTTCACACGCAACTGCAAACACAGCCAAACATGGCGAAAGGTTTCCTTATATTTGTAAGAAAATCAAATGTTCACATTTGTGCTTCTTTGTGATCAGGTATGGTTAACTCGCTTGTCTTGTTTGAGCTGTATGAGATGTATAACTCATTTAGGAGTTGTATGAGAATGAGATGTATATTTTCCTTCTTTTCTCCGCCGCCATTGGGCTTCTGTTAAAGGAAAGCTAAGACTCATCATCACTAGATTGCTGACCTAAAACGTTTTTTGTAACCTGACCAGAAAATGTTTTTCATTTATTTACATGTACACCTTTAGGGGCCTTCATGTTGTTCGGTACATTTAGCCTCTGTTCACTGTCCTTTGTGTTTCAAGTCTGAAGAAAATCCATCTCAACTTGTCCACATGCAGACAGATATACCTCAGATGCCTGTATTTAGATACTTTGTAATAATAAGCATCTTCAAGAAGAGAAATTTGTTTTAATAATAAATTGTCAATGCACAAAAAAATGCGTCGTTTGCTGTCTCTCAGCTACATTCCTTCAAAAATCCAAGAGGTTTGTGTGGTGGTGTTTGAACTTGAAAAGCAAGACAAAACAGATGGTTCTGGCTGTGGTAAGCCACGACTGTTAGAGCTAGACCTCAGTTTGGGTCATAAATATCAAAATGTGGTCAAACAATGAGGAAAAAAACTACAACAATGCTAATGAGATTTAAGCAGGATGCTAGTTCTAAACTAATGGTGATGCACATTAACATTTTGGTCATTCTAGATGAAACAAGGGCATTTGAAGAGTGTTGCAGACATTCCGGGTTCTATTTGAAGCTCATAACATGCATTAACATGTAACATACCTTGATCCTGGCAGCTTTACAGTAATTCGGTTTAGAAACTTGGCACAGAGCTCCTTTCATTGCATTTTAACTTCTAATAAAGGACTTAATAGACTATGGCTTATACTCACTAAAACGTTCGAAATGCCAAGAACAGGTCTTCGACTCAGACAAACGTCACAGTAACTAGTCCTGGATTTCACTTGTAGTTAACTGAACTGTTACAAAATCCATGACCAGAAACTGGATTTGAGTTCCAGTGACCTAGAGTTATGATTTTTTTCCACAATACATGTCTCAACCATTAGAATTCAGTGCATGTTTGCTGGATTCCAATGGCACTGAATATTTAAGTCAAAGTGCAGTGCCTTAAGCCCGGCTCCTTGAGGCCAAACTAACGGGAGATTAATTTGTCATTGGACATTTTAAGATTTTAACTCTTTAAAAGTTAACACTGAAATGAGAATAACACTACAGTAATTTGAGAGTTTAACAACAACCATGATGATACTATGGCATAAAAATGAGCTAAAAACTGCAGATGTTTTTTTTAAGTCCTTCGGATTCCCTTCTGGTTTCTAACTGGCTTAGCAGAACTGTGAAACCCTGCTACATTCTTAAAATAAATGTTCCTAATAATAAGCCAGTCGTGGCACACTGATTCCCAAGAAGCCTTGGAAAAGTCAGAATGTGTCAGGTGTGTGGATCCTTTCTAAGACTGCACCGATACATCTCCTTCCTAACAGCCATGAACAGCACATCGTTTAATCACTTTCCTTTATAGGTCTCTGTGGAGGGTGTTAAATATACTCCATGTTCCCTCACACATTTGCTATTGCACTGATGGCCTGTGACAGGGATGGCTGAAATTTGAACTGCAGGCCAGCAATACCCCCATGAGCAACACACAAAAAACGTTACCAACAGCTCAGCATGGCTCACTGCCCCAGTCTCTCTCACATGCTCTCATAAATACAAGTATGCATACACAAACCTGCACAGGAATTGACAATCATGAGTTTCCTGCATGTCAGCAGATCAAAATAACTGACTCTCATAACTGCATACCTTATGCATTAGTTACACGGTAGTTAATGAACACCTTCTTTAAGACCATAATTGCACATCTTGCAACTGAACCCTACTTGTCAAAGTACTGTAGAACTGTCCCACAGCTTGAGGGGTCGTCCTAGCTGAATTAGGACACGCAGTTGAAAATTCTCTGGAAAAAATACAAAATCAGCGGAGGAGAGGCAGATAAAAACCTGGCAATCACGGACAAAAATCTAAAGTTCATTTCTTGGCCCTGATAACACAGAAATAGTGTGAGAGACTGGGGGATGGGAGTGGGGTTGGAGGGAACAAGGCTGCATCCTGCTTGCAGCTTTAACAGCAATCCAATTTGACCTTTTTATGAAGAGGTGGTTCCACCACTAACGAACTGCTCTTCTGCCCGACCACCACCACATACAAACTGCTGGAGACTGGCAGGATGGATGGGAATTGGGTTCAAAGTCAAAAAAAGAGCAAACATTTGGGGGAGTGATGCATTGTAAACTATCGCTGCCCATATAACGAACACCAGAGAAAAGCGACAACGGCCGAGTACAGAGTGTGTGCTCCAGATCTAGACAAGTGAGAGTAACTGAGTCAGGTCACGGAGCCCTTTCGCTTAACATACCAGCAGTTTCTCACACCTGCTGAGCTCCCCGGTTTCAGCAGTGCTCCACCAAAATCACCAGTCATGTGCAAGTACCGAGCAGTTTCACACCTGATGGCAAGGATCTCAGGTTTCTATGGCTATATTTAAGTGAGTGAATGTTTCTTTTGAACTGGATGTTTCACTGGAGCAGTTGAACCTCCCAGCTCAACTGAACTTTTCTGTAGCATCTCTGCAATGTTTACATACACGTTACGTAAATGATTCTAATAAAATTCAGGCAATAACCTTCAACATTTTAACATTATAAAATCATAGAAAAATTGCAAATATTATGAAGTACCTCTTTAAATTTGCATATATATTACTCTAATCTTTTGGCTGTATATTTGCAACTGCACAGTGTTCCCAGAGACTCTGAGCTGAGTCACACTCTTCCACCCTTCAGCGCATAACCTCACGTAGGTGTGCTGCTGATTATTTTCCACTGAAGTGTACCATCACACCTGTGTGTGACGTGTAGTGTTAAACTATGAAAATTCTAACATGTTCTAAATCATGATGCAACAGTTCAGGTAAATGGTGATTCAAAATTACATGACTAATCTTGTCATTTTGTGCGATTACTGAGCATACTTGACATGCATCAAAGCAAAATTGGCAAGTGATGTTCAGACTCATGAACAACCCTGTTTTACAACAGCTGTTTCCCGCCAGGGGCATTCAGCATGTTCTGACACATTTGCCTTTTTTCAGACTTTTTAAGTGGATTTATGAATCTGTGATATAAAACTAAAAACAAAACAATGCCATTGTCATAAATACACTTGAATCTTTGTCACGCCCATGGACACACTTACTGTCAAGTAAGTACTCCTGTTGCCAGGAACCAGTCTGAATCATTTAAAATAGAAAAATGCAAAAACTTGAAACATTCCAGTCTCTGGGTTAACTTTGTTCACCCAGTTGTATATGTTAGCATCAAGCTAATTTAATTACACTTTAAAACTTTGACTAGAACACAGATATCTGATACTGAGGTATTTTTTTTAAACGTAGCTTGTTTTAGTTTTACAGCAAGTCTGAAACAAACTTACCATCAGCTGGGTTAGCCTTTTTGAGCTAATGACTGAGCTATAACTTTCTAATCCTATAAGAAGGATAATGTATACATTTTGTAAATATCTGTGCTTTGCTTTACAGCACCAACAACAACATTACATTTAACTATCTCCTTTCACAATCCTGAAGGTCAATTTATGGGGGAAGAAAAAAGAGAAAAAAAGAACAGAAAATGAGGATTAAACAACAGGAAAGAAATATTCATCAAAGAGGAACGATTAGAAGCAGCAGCACTGAAGGACCGGCTTTCCGTAATGGAAAGTCTGAAACAGAGTATAAATTGCTGGTTAATGAGCTGAGAGACTAGGGTAAAGAGTATGGAGAGATCAGGTCAGAGAGCTATAGGGGAGCAAACCAACCATTTCACCAGCCTTTATGTACCAGTTTTTTGTACCTTTATTTACCTTGTTCTCCAGCATGTTGAGCTGTTGAGTGATTTCACATTTGCAGCAGTTTGAAAAGACTCAGTGGAGCTTCACCCTGAGTCAGCACATGCACTCTCCCAGGACTGGTAGCATTTTGTGTTAGGGGGACCTTTTAAATACATGAAAGTCAAGTCAGCCAAGTCAATTTCATTTATTTAGCACTTTTTACAACTGACAGCTCTACAAAAGCCCAGTCTGGGACTGTAGTGAGTTACAATTGAAGTTGGCTTAGGTTTCTGTTGGAACATTCTGGGACCTACTGGGTTTTTAAAAGTTTAGCACCCAAAGCCTGCTGTAGATTTCAACACCATGTCACATTGGGATTGAGCACATTATGGCATCGGACATTGTCTGGGACAACTGACACACCCCATAATGTTATTCTTCAGATTTCCACAGACAATTGTCATTATCTCCTGCATGATTAAATATCCTATGGGACCTATGGCTAAGATTCCTCTAATGTACAGTGTCCTGGCTAAAACTAAAGTGTGGAGCTCCTTTAGAAAAAGCTTATTTCATGTGTCACAGAAATGAACCACCTATGGCCACCTACACACCATGCCGTCTCTTCTCAGGGCACTTGGTGTTGCTTGCAGTGAGTCTGACTCTTGCTTGTTAGTCCTGATTAATGATTAGATTATTTTTCACCAAAAAAAGCCTGTACTCTTACTGAGCTAAACACGCTGCACTCAGAACAAACAAGGAATCAACATACTGATACTTACATCGCTTCTCTGTCATTCTGCCTCTTTGCTGGGTCTGTAATACGGCAATGTTGTAATTCAGCACTCTTCAAAACGCTGGGTTAATCTTGCTTAAATCTTACGCTCAAATAGATCATGCTGAGCAAAAAAAAATTATCAGCATTTTTCTAAAAGCACATTATAAACACACAGGATATGTAGTTAAGTGTAGCAGCACTGAATTAATAAGGGAAAATCTAAATTAAATTATAGTTATACCTAATATAGTAGTCTGCAAATATTTTAAAACCTCAAGTCAAAAGTGTATTTAAAGTTCTATATTTAGTTATTCTAAAAAACAAACACATTTTTT
>JBBPDA010000021.1:15698644-15716870 GCA_037974385.1 Arnoldichthys spilopterus | reverse complement strand
AACGCAGCTGTCACGTTGTGGGTTGGACCAGAGGTCCTCAGGACAGAGGATGCAGTCAGACTGATCTGAGAACAAAGACAAAGACAGTGTGGATTTTAACTAGGTGAACAGCCCAACGCTCCATTACATCATTATGGGGAGAACTGGTGTTTTTTGTTTCAGATCAAGGATAGTGGGTGTTTGAAAGGGGAAGAGAGACTGATGTATTGAAGATTTAGTCAAAGAAGAGCCAGTGACCTCAACCTCCAGTTCTTGAGGGTCACAGCAGATTTTAGCCTCTTTTCTTGCTTTTAGATAATAAACGACAATTACAAATGGAATTTGGAAAGCAAGACACAAAATAATGCGTTCGGAGTTCGGAGTTCGGAGGTTCGGAGGTTCTCCAGGAACCAGCTAAATACCTATGCTGTTACTGATGGTTCCCTCAGCACAGGGCACACAGTCGTAGCAACAGACAGGTTCTCCTTTGCGTGTGGCTTTCCTGTAGCCTGGCAGGCAGCTAGATGAGCAGACTGAGACTGGCACCTGAGAAGAGAGAGACATAGTACAGGACAGTGTGAGACACTGAACTACAGAGGAAATTTGACAAGGGGTGCTAGCCTGTTAAACTCTAGACCCAATATTCAGTAATTAGGCTTTAATCTTAAAAAAAAAAGCATGACCTTTCTTTAAATGTATGGAACTTTTTACTAAATGTAATATTCCTAAATTAGTAGACAGTGACCAGTAATAGTCAAAAGTTTCACCTCCTTGGAGCCCCCTTGCCATTCAATGCTGTCTTGAAGGAGCATGAGCTGCTGCTTGGTTGGAAGAGAGGAGTCAAAGCGTCCGACTGTGACAAACTGCAGTGGCTTGCCCTCCGCTCCTGTTTGCCAGTTTACAATATCATATGACCCCACGGGACCTCCAAACTCATCAAAATACACAGTGTCTCCAAACACATTTGTGAAGTTCACCACCTTCAGGTATTCTATCACCTAGCGGGAAAACAGTACAGTACAGTAATATCCATGCACAGACAGTAAGTGGGGGAAAAATGACATTATATGAGTTTAAATCAGTGGAAAAACTGACAGCCATGGTAGTTTAAGTAGAGAAATACATCTACACAAAATGTACTTGAAGAAAATCTTTAAAAAAAAAAACAAAGGTTGTGAAGGTTGTGGGGGGAAAAACAAAAGAATGCATAAGATTTAATATACCTGCCAGGGCTGCAGGTTGTGTATATCTGGACACTGCTGCTGCTTATCCGAGCTGCTCCCTTCCTTCTGGCACATAAGCAGGTTGTGCAGTGCATGTGCTACTGCATACACAGTCTTGTGCAAATTATAGGTCACTCTGAGCTGGGAAATATCATTGTAGATAGTGTCAGTGTCCTCAATCCTCTCCTGACCGGTACAGGTGCGGTTATAGTGGACAGACTCAGCCATGGAACCAACTGGCACATTCGTATCAAAGGAGCATTGAAACTGTGTTTCCCAGAATTCCCTGGCAGAGGGGTTATACGGCTCAGCCAAAGGCTGCAGGCGGTTTAGGAATGTTCTGAGGCCAGGGATTTCAGCCCGGCGGATGGCAAAGCCTATGGTGCCACCGAGGAAGGGGTAGTTAGTGGAGATGAGGGTGGATGTGATCCAGGCTTCACTGGCCAGCCACTGCTTGCCTGTCACATTTTGCCTCACCGTCTCCTCCACCACCGGCTGGATATCTTCCTCAGTGGCAAAAATCACCAGCACACGTGCAGTGGAGTCTCGTATTGTCTTTACGATGTCCTGAAGCTGCTGTCGAGAAGGTACTTTGGGGATTATGATCTGAAAGGCCACGCATGTGCCCAAGCGGGTAACCTCAGTGGTGAACATGTCCATGCCTGTTCGCCCATATGCATCATCAGCGCCCATTGCGCCCACCCATGTCCATCCAGAGTGCTTCACGAGGCGGGCAAGGGCGCTCGCCTGGTATGTGTCGCTGGGGATTGTACGGAAGAAGTAGGGAAACTGCCGCTTGTCGCTCAAGCAAGCACAGGAGGAAAAGTAACTAACCTGGGAATTGGGAGAGAGTCAGAGACAGAAAGATAGATCAAGTGTCGAGAGAGAGAGAGAGAGAGAGAAAGAGAGAGAGAGAAAGAGAGAGAGAGAGAGAGAGAGAGAGAGAGACCAAAAGTAGTAAAACATATCAAAAAAACAAACAAAAAGCATTTTTCCTCCACTTTTCTTTTTTTTTTTAAATGTTAATATATTTCCCTTCACCTCTCACCAGTGGGATGCTGAACAGATTGAGCAGTCTGGAGATGGACATAGACAGAGTTGATCCTGAGTCTCCTATGACCAGAGGGATGCTGGGGGATGAACATGCTCCTGTGCTGTTCCTCTTCAGGGGCTGAGAGACCACAGATAAGGCCGTTCTCATAGACAGAGCCACCAGCCAGCATGTGTCATAGAGCCTGTAGCCCAGCGTGATGTTGGGGAGTAGATTCGGGTTCCTGTTTATCTCCTCTATGAAGAAGATCATGGCCTGAGACCAGCGTAACGCACGCAGGTTTAACCTGAAGCAGCAGGATATTCAAAGACAGACTAAATTCAATGATGTCATTATACTGTAGGAGCTTTTGGCCCAGGCAAATATCAGACATTTAACAATATACACTTTTTGGATTTTCTGAGGTTTATGAACCAAAACAGACAACATGTGACTGAAAAGAGTATAGAGACATTTCAAAAAGGGTTTGAAAATCTGATTACAGTTATTTTATGCCTCACTGTACAAATAAAACTATAAAACAATACAGTGACAAGGAGAAATTTATCTGGAAAAAATGAACTAGTAACTGTTTACAGGCTCTAAAATGGGTCTAAATCTGCCCTAAATCTGCCTTTTTAAGTTGCTCATGTAGTTGCTCATTAAAAAAAAAAATACTGCCAATACCCATGATATACTCAGAAATGTATCATAATGCCACTTATCACAGTAACAATGAATTATATTTTATACCTCTACCAGCAAACGCTTTGGATTAAATTACACGTCCAGCATAGATTCTTTGATAAATATGATCAAGAACGATGCATATCCTTTATCCCAAAAAAAGAACAAAGTAAATGTTGAACATTTTATCCTCAAATAGCCCACATACAGCCTGCAAATGTACATAATGGATCAGGTATTGTTAGAACACCACATCACATCAAAGCTGAAGAGAGAGGGGGCTTTAATCAGCCCCTCAGAAGATGAGGGTGTTTTTTTCCCCCAGTAAATTTGTCAGGAGCCAACGGTCTTTACCCACTGCATCTCCTCTTGCCTGGTGAAGTCATGAAGCTCAGCTCTTGCTCTACACCCTTTGAGTGGATGGGAAACATTCCAGCCAGAATCACCTGGCCCTCCTTATGGACCACCGAGGCGTCCAGGTCCTGCCAGCGGTCACAGTTCATCTCAGGGGCACCGTGTGTGATGCAGAGCAGCAGCACGATCATGACCTGGAGAAGCAGCATATCCTGACCGTCGAGACAAGTCAGTGACCCGAACGGCATTTAGCATGCGGAGCAGCAATGACTGGAGTTTTATAGATGCAGACGAATGAAAAGTCTCTCTGTGGGGAAATTAAAAGGGGGATGAGTTATACACAGAAATGAAGGCACATATGCGTGTGTTCATACATGTGCTTCATTATCTGGAAGCCGGAAAGACAATCTGACAATCTAGTCTTCGGTCAACACCAGTGCCTGACCACACAAATACTCTTGTGACTAACGAGGCACAATTTCCCCATAGACACATTCTGAAGTCTCGTGGAAAGCTGCTTATGCTTATTCCTAGAGCTGTGGAGGTCATTATAGTCGGAAAAGAAGGGGGCAGGGTGTAATCCATATTAATGCCAATGGTTTTGGAATGAGATGTCCAACAAGTTTATATAGTTTTTGATGTTTACATCGTTTTGGTCATATAGTGTATGTTTTAGAAAGAACTGGGACAAACCCATCAAACAAACCTGCCCAGATGTGTGTGGGTTCAGAAGAAGGACACTCAAGGCAATAGCGAACATTTAGGAGATGTTGACAAAGCCAAATAAACCACATTGTGTGGAGTGCAGCTATACAATCAGTCCATGAAACATTACACTCCAAACTGCCAGCTGAAATCTATATCACCATATGTATCACATTTGTATTTTCCATTTGCCTTGAGTGACTGTAAGTTGATGCGTGTGGAACCATGCTCAGTGTGGAAACCATAGGTTTAAAACCCCTCCTGTGCTTTTAGTCCTCAGTTGCACAGAGTTTAAGTTTCTGCAAAGCATCTATGGCTGTCACAAGGGTCCAATATAAACTAAAAAAACATAACATATTACTGTCCTTAGATACACACGCAGATGTACATACTGTACAAAGGTGCCACATCTGGTTTGACCACACATTCCAATGGCACCACCATCTTGAGGGGATCGAAATCTGACCGACTTCACTATTACTACAGTGAAAGATACTTGAGCACTTTACTCTGACATATATTTTTAATATTTGTCAATATTTAAAAAAAAAAAATTCTACCGGAGAGCTGCCCTATTCAAAACGCAATCATCTATAAAATAAAAATTAAAGTAACACACTAACATTTTGTAAAACCCAGACAGGTATGTATTTAGTATAGTATTTATGTGTACGCAGATGCTAAAAATCAGAAATCAGAATGGCGTTTTCTTTTTTTTTTTTTACAGCTTCTCATCAAAACGTAACTGCAGTAAAATACAGTTTCAGTTAAGTGTGTATATGTATAAAACATGCAGTTTTATTTGTACAAACACATTTGACTTTAACTGTAATTCAATGCAAGTTTTCCACTTGTTTACTAATACATGCGTTTTGAGATACATTTTCTCATGATTAAATGTGCGGTTGCAGTGGTCCAACGTTTCACTGTAATTTAATGCAATGAAAGAAAACCGCAGTACTGTTACGGAAAACAGCTATATGTTTTGTAAGGGGTTTGTAACTGAAGAGTATTACAAATACAGCGCTGCCTAAATGAGAAGTTTAAATAACCAGCAACATATGGAAAAATGATTAAAACAATGCTATTTAAGTGACAATCGGTGAAGTAATAAGCAACTTAAGGCTGATTTAATCATGAGAAGATATATCTATACACATGTATTTGTTTATAAGCAGATACAATCAAAAGCATCACTGTGACTGAGAACAGTGTATCTGGCATCTGTACATTTATATCCATGGTTGTCATAAAAAAGCCAATCTCCCTTCCCCAATGGATCCACAGGCTATTCAGCTCTACCAGTATATATAGCGAGGCCACATGCTACAGATCAGGCAAAATCATGGCAAGCAGACAAGAAAGAAAGCTGCATTCCTGTACTTAGACCAGCCACAGTGTCCTTGGCAACATAGATGACACATGTACATATGTATATAACTTGCGGTTGAAACAAGCTGTTGATCTGCTTTTGTCACATGAACAATCAACATCATGCTGCTCTTTGCACTGACAGCTCTCCAGAGGATGGACTTCATCACCACCAGGATGGAAAAAAGTTTCATAAAATCCACCGCAACTAAGTGTGTGGATGGAGGCCAGAGTGTGTGTTTGTTATTGATGTGCAGTGTGCAAAAACAGGCTGTAATGTAAGGTTCTAATTATCCTGCAGCAGCTGGGCTTTTACTGAAGAGCTCTGAGGGACAGCGCTTGAGCTCCTCTGGGAGAAGACAGGGCAGTGAGCAAGGGCTGACTGTGATGTTATCAGGCCCTTTTTGCTGGTTTGCCAAGTCTGAGGGAGAGACAACAGAAAAAGTCCATGTCCACAACGGAAACAACTAGATATAAATAGTAAAGGAAGCCACAGTTTGTGTGTTCAGACCCTTGATTGAGTACAGTTGTGAAGATACAGTGCAGAAAGTTCACTTACTCAAACTCCTCTCAACAGCACCACTTAGTGGCCAGAGTGTAGAGGTGCAGGTTTGTTGGAAATAATAAATGTTTTAGTTCAGTCACAAGGAGTCTAAAACGATAATAGGGGGAATGGGAGAAAAATATATGTTGCCATTCAGTATACAGTCCTGTGCAGGTTTGTACATCCCCCGAGCATATGTTGACTTTATAAATGAAAATAAGACCTTTTCTAAAGCAAACTCCATCCATCCATCCATTTTCTAAACCACTTCTTCCGTTTCCGGGTCGCAGGGGAAGCTGAAGTCAATCCCAGCTGACTGCAGGCCTAAGGCAAGGTTCACCCAGGACAGAAGGCTCAACCCATCGCAGGGCAACACATAGACAGACAACCATTCACACACACTCTCACACCTACGGGCAATTTAGAGCATCCAATCAGCCTACTGCAGCCTTTGGACTGTGGGAGGAACCCGAAGAACCTGGAGGAAACACAGGCCAACACTGGGAGAGCTCGCAAACTCCACACAGAAAGGCACATGTGGCCGACCCGGGGATCAAACCCAGGACCTTCTTGCTGCGAGGTGACAGAGCTAACCACAAGCAAACAAAGGCCTAATTTTTCCCCCAGTGATAAAGTCAACAAATAAACAGTAACGATGCCACAAATGTGCAAATTTTTATTTGACTAGTGGTTTTCAATCCTTTGCATATGACAATAAACTTGCATAAAACAAATTAAGTTTTTAATAAAATATGTAAATCAAATACTGGAAACATCTGATGAGTTCATTAGTTAATAAAAATTAAAATATATTTCTACAAGACTTGTTTTTCTGTTAAAGTTTTGTTTGTGTCATGGATTTGCTCATCAGGTGTTTCTTTGTGTTCTTCTCAGGTCTGAGCAGAATGATGTAACACTTTGGGGCAAAGATACACAGTAGAAGTCCATAACTGGAGGCCAGGATGGCAAAGACCTCCACAGCCACTGTGTACTTTCCTGGAGAGCTGACGTATGCCGGCACAAATGCGATCCACACAGCGCAGAAGATCAGCATGCTGAAGGTGATGAATTTGGCCTCGTTGAAATTATCTGGAAGCTTCCGGGCAAAGAAGGCCAGCAGGAAGCAGACGGCAGCCAGCAGACCGATGTAGCCCAGCACCAGGGAGAAGGCCAGTGTGGAGCCCATGTCACACAGCAGGATGATATGTGCTGACTCGCGGGTCATCAGCCTGCGTGGAAGGGGAGGTGCCAGTCCAAGCCACCCACCGCAAATTCCTCCTTGCACTGCAGTGCACAGGAAGATCAAAGCACGCAGCTGTGGTGGCCTGAAATACCTCATGGCATTGCTGCTGGGGAGAGTAGCCTTGAACGCCATCAAGACCACCAGTGTCTTTCCCAGGATGCAAGAGAGGCAGAGGCAGAAGGCGATGCCGAAGGCAGTGTGGCGTAGCTGACATGACCAGGCGGTGGGCTGCCCGATAAATGCCAGTGCACACAGGAAGCACAGCCATAGAGAGCTAAGGATGAGGAAGCTGAGCTCTGAATTGTTGGCGCGCACCAGAGGCGTGTGACGTTTGCAGGCAAAAACCAGGGCGATGGCAAGGGTGGCACAGGAACCCAGCAGGGCAACGGCCAGCAGAGCCATGCCCATAGTGTCGCTATAAGACAAGAACTCGACCAGCTTTGGGATGCAGGCATCCCTTTTTAGGTTGGACCAGAATTCAGGTGGACATGTCGCGCACTCTACGGCATCTGGCAAATCACACACATAAGGAAATGTGTACGTGAATTAAAAAAACACATCAAAATAAATAATAAATAAATAAATAAGTAAAAGAACAGAAGGATTCAAAAAAGAACATGTACCCTCTACAATAAACCCTCCGCTATATGAAATGTATATATTGATTACTCATACTGTGTGATTCAGTAAACACAGGCCCTGTCGTGCAACACCAAGGTGCTATCTCTTTAAAGTGTGATAATATAATCAGATCATAACATATGATAATATTCATATCTTAAACAAGTGTCATTTTTATAACAACTTTATTCCTGTAGTGCACTGGAAACTGACTCTTGAGGTTTGGTGTTTTTATTAATATAGTTATATATTATAATATATTATCATAATATATTAATATAACATTGTAATTTGATGAACTGAGGGAAATCCTGAACAATACAAACTTGCATTATATGGCCACTGCGCATAGACGTTAACCGATATAAAACAAAAAGATAATTCTTAGCTTTATACTCAGCAACTTCACAGAATATGTCTTATATCTAAATGCTTCTTATACATTCTTATACATCTGCAGTCAACTCACTTGTCTGATTGCTAATCTCCCCAGCTGCACAGAGAATGCAGTCAAAGCAGCAGACAGGGAAGCTAGGCCTAATGGCCTTCCTTGTGCCTGGGGGACAGCTGCTACTGCAGACAGACACAGGGACCTACAGAACAAAGAGTAGGGCGACTAAAAAGATATAAATTCTTTGTTTTTCGGAGACAGAACAGAATGATCATGTAATTATATAGTGCTTTGTTAGGGATGGGTTTAAGAAATGTGAAAGTCATTTGCAGGAAATAGATATGACATACAAGCAAAACGCACTGAGGATTTTTTAAAGATAAAGGTTGTCGAAATACACACAGGCTTACTTGTCTCTGATAACCATTCCAAATAATATTTTTTTCCTCTATCTCCAGTTTTGCAATCTTGGTTTCATCAAATCTGCCTACAGTTGCATACTGGACCTCTCCACTGTCAGCCAGCTGCCAGTTGATGAGGTCGTACATGGCCACAGGGTCACCGTTCGCATCAAACTTAGTTTCCTCACCAAACTCATTAATGAAGTCCACTCTCTTCAGGTAGTACAAGAGCTGAGAATAGAAGGCAAGAGCAGTAAGGAGGAGGACAGAAAGGGGTGGAGAAAAACACCTGATTTTTAACTCACACGGCTTTAAGACGAAATCTTTTTGGTTCTTAAGCAAATAAAAGATTCTAAAGTAAAACTATAAGAAGTGGAGATATAATGCTTTCTAAAGGCACGAATTAAGACGTGTTAGAAAAATGAGAGAGAATTAAGGTTTCTACCTGCCATGGCTTTATGCTGAGTATGTCGGGGCAGGTTCCCCCCGGAAAGGGTCCTTTCTCTGGCACACATCTTAGCATAGCATCTAGAGCATAAGCAATAGTGTACACTGCCTTATATACGTTATAGGAGATCCTCAGCTGGGAGACATCCGAGTAGATGCTCTTTACACTAGCCAACTCCTCCGAGCCATTACACGGTTGCACACCAGTTTTATTGTGAAAGGAGCATCTAAACATCTCCTCCCAAAACTGCAAAACAAATGGATCATCAGGAAAGGTGGAGGGGTGCAGGCGCAGCAAGAAAGGCTGCAGCCTGGGGATTTCAGCCCTGCGGATGGCAAAGCCCATGGAGCCCTGCAGAATCGGATGGAACTCTTGGGTAGAGAGTATGGCTGCTGTGATCCAAGCCTCACTGGCCAACCACTGGATGCCGGTCAGGTTGTGTTTGAGAGCCTCAGAGAAGAGAGCTTTTGCATCCTGCTCTAGAGCAAACACCAGTATCACTCGAGCCCTTGACTCAATGATACGTTTTACAATCCTGACCATCTCTGCTTGGGCATGGTTTTTGGGGATGATCTCATAAAAAGCAACGCATGCATCAAGTGTGTTAACTTTGTCATTAAATATTTGGGCGCCCCCACGGCCATATGCATCATCCCCGGCAATCGTTCCTACCCAGGTCCAGCCGAAGTGCTGTACCAGCTGTACCAGGGCATCCACCTGGAAGAAGTCACTGGGCATGGTCCTCAGGAATGCTGGAAATGCCTTCTTATTACTCAAACATGCACAGCTAGAGAAATAGCTAATCTTTGAAGAGAAGAGAAGAGAAGAGGTAGGTAGGTAAGGAGTAATGTCAAAAATGAATAAAGATTATAGATTGCAAAGTCTCAATTGTGCCACTTCCTCTAACCATGCAGCCTTGCTCACCTGTGGCAGTTGAAAAACACCTAGAAATTGTGCAACCACCAGTGACAGTGTGGATCCACCATCACCAATGACAACAGGGACCTTGCCCTGACAAACTGTTCCACCACCCTCCTCCTCTCTACCCCCCATCAGCTCCATGGCTGTGCGAAGCGCATGGAGCGGGGAACTGCATGAATCATACACCCTATAGCCCAAGGTGATGTTGGGTAAGAGGTGGCTGTCTCTGTTGATGTTCTCTATGGCAAAAATCATGGTCTGCATCCACCGGAAGGTCCGAAAATTGAACCTGCCAAATATAAGTACAGCTAAAATTCAAAGGCTGTTCAACAAATCATGGTCTATGATAGATATTTCCTAATCCTGGTCCGGAGAAATCATATTAGTGTTTCCTACTGCTATTGGACATAAAAATCATTAGATTATTATCAAAGCATGAGCATTTAGAAGAAGGAAACTTATCTAAACTGCACAGAGCATGTACAAGTCATCTTGCAGACTACAAAAATGCAGAAAGTCACAAAAACATAATAACAAATTAAAAAAGAACAGAAATAAATGTATGAACCAATATATCGTGAGAAAAACACATAAAAAAGTTGCTCTACTGTACAGACTAATAGTTGCTTTTTCAGCGACTGACCCAATGCACTGAGAAGGTTCAGGTTGAGAGGTGAAGATGAACTGTGATTCCAGTGCAGCATCGTGGAGTGAGAACAGTGCCCCCAGCGTGATATTCCCCTCCTTGGCCACCACAGGCAGGCTTGAAGGGCGGATGAGTCGACAGGCTTGCTGCTGGGAAGGCTGGGGAGAGATTAGAGTGCAGAGGAATGCCACAGGTGCACAGAAACATGCATATACACACAAACCCCACCACTGCATTCTGGCTCTGAGCACACAGCCAGCAAGCCCAGATCCTGAAAATCCACTACGCTCCACAGCCTAGCATTTTCTTTGTGACGTTTTGCTACAGCAGACCTGACACGCATAGATAAACATGCTCATATGCTGGATGCATGAGTTCACGCTCGCTCACTTTTATGCTGTTCATGTTGTCCTGATACAAACCATTGATGTAACACCAGCCCCCCAAATCCCCTCGAGAACATCAGTCAGTGGAAACATAATTGCACCCCATAATATGCATAAGAGGAAGAGAGAGAAGTACTTGTGGGATATGAATCCTTGAATCCTTGCACATCACCTGACATTAGCAAAACAAGCCAGTCAACCAGAGGATCAGAGATCAGTTGCTCTGCACTGAGGTTTCCCCAATGCTTTCACTGATCAAACTACATCTAAATGTATTTACACTTCCAAACTACCTATGATTTGTACCAATCTCCAGGCAAGTGCCTAGAAGAGATGTAAAGCCCACTCAAGACGATGGAGAGAATAGACATTTTAACAGTGCTGTTAAGGTACTGCCTAGCCCACGGCTCTCTCAGTAGGGTATTTAGGCCTGTGGATTAATGCCTCATTAAAGGCTGTTTAGTGGCATTTGGGAGCAATTCATAACTGTAAACGCTGCAGGCAATCTCTGTACAGGCAGTGGGAGAATAAAGGGATTCTATAGTGTAGCTTTGGGCTATTTTTCCTACTCATTCTGCTCTAATATCATCAGGAGATTGCTGCTGCTCCCCTAGGATCACTTCTGTGGACCACATGGCTCTGGGTAGGAAGGAAATCAAACCACTGTGGCATACTGATGCAGAGATATAGAGACATCTTATGGTATGCCCCTAGAACAAGCCTCCTTACAAAGGTTGTGAGAGTTTCAAGCAAATAAATAACAATATAATACAATTGTATCAACTTTATTATGATGTAGCACTATGATTATGTAAAATTTTATACACGAACGTCAGGAATCCGCTGTTTAAAAATAATATACATCTAAATTAGCCCCTAGCACTTTACAACATAACTATTATAACTATTATACCTATAAATAAATATTAGATACTACAAACCATCAAAAATAACAACAACAATAATAATAATAATAAAAACTAAAAGGGAATCAAGCAATGCACAGCTTGAATATGTGTTTTTCTTTGTAGCAACAGCATACATGAGGTAGCATTTGAATAAGTCCCATTATGTACTAAACATCCCTGGAGGTTTTGGAATGGCAGATAAACACTGATCCACCATAACATTAAAACCGCCTGCCTAATACTGAGTAGGTCCATCCTCCTGCTGAAACAGCTCTGACTGTGCTGTACTGTGTGTTCTGACCCCTTTCTATCAGTCAGCATTCGATTTTTAAACCACAGTAGCTCCTCTTTGGGATCAGACCAGACGGGCTAACCTTTACTTCCCACATACATCAACAAGCCTTGGGTGCCCATGGCAATGTCATCAATTCACCAGTTCCTTCCTTGGATCACTTTTCAGTGGGTATTAACTACTGCACATCTGGAACACTCCACAAGATGCCCTGACTCAATATTCTAGCCATCCCAATAAGGTACTTATTAGAGTGCCTCATATCTTTATACTTGCCCATTTTCCCTGCTTACAGTACATCAACAGGTACCGACTGCTATTTGAGATTCATTGATTTAGGATGCTCTATGGGAAGAATAAAAGGCAGTGTGATGCTATGTGCAATATTCTTCTGGGAAACTTCAGGTCCTAGTATTCATGTGAATGTAATTTTGTTAAGTACCACCTACTTAAACAGGCAGGATAATGTGCTCTGCCACACTGGTCAGGAAAGGTTTGAGGAAAATGACGTTCAGGGTGTTGACTTGGCCTCCAAATGACTGGGATCTTAATTCAATCGAGTGCCTGTGGGATGTGCTGAACAAACCAGTTCGATCCATTGAAGATCACCCTCACAATTACACAACCCAAAGGATGCTGCTGCTAAGGTCTTGGTGCCTGATACAACAAGACAAGGTTCAAGCCTCGATGGGACAGAGCTGTTTAGGTAGCACAGGGGGTGGGGTGGGGTAAGGTGGGGTGGGGTGTGGGGCCAATGTGCTGTACATAAAGAAAAATCAAGGAAAGTAGATAGGAAAGAACGTTTCACTATCAACTATTCAACTGCATCTGCAGATTTACATAATCAAGCAAGGGCTACATGGAATCTGAAGGCTTTGTCTGGCACTATGTGCGTTTAAAAAAACAAGTGAGTTGCATATAGTTTTCCAGTTGAAATAGGAACAAAATTGTAATGTCAAATTGGGGCCCAGTTTAAAGAAAAAAGAAAAAGATAATGGATGAAGATCAACTGCTGATATAGTGGGAGAACATTAGTAAAGAAGTACATTGAAAGCAAAAAAAATAAATAAATCTTGGAGCTTAACAGTAATGAGTGCTTGCTCGGCTCCTGTGTAAATACAAAAAACTCATTTCATAGCTTTCATACAACACGCAAACACAATGTATAGAAGGGAGAAGAGCATACACAAGGCTTTCACAAACCCAAAAGTCTGTTTATGAAGCTTAAAACACTATTATTTCACTTTGCATTCTGAGAACTAAAGAAGAATTCCACAGGTGGCCCCTCACATGCATATACAACCCGCCCCTGCATGGTCGTGCTATAACTGTGTATACTTATATATTACATTCATATTTATACCATACAGTCTTAATATAACTTTCGGGGAAGTGCAATATACTCCTTTTCCCATGTGCAATACTCACTTAAAGCAGAATACTGTTTCATACAGCTGTTTCCAGAGTATAGAGTTACAGCATATAGTGTAACAGGTCCGGTATTAATAATGTTATATAATGTTACATAGTGTATCGTAATAGCATACAGTGTTAAGAACGTTTATAAAGTATTTTTTGATTAAAACAGTTAGAGCAGTTATATTGGATTTTATTCTTTAACTTTTATTCTATTTTGATTTTTCTTACTCTTTGTCACTTAGTGCCTCCTTGTCTTTTCTGTCTGTCTGAACTGCTGTAACGAACAATTTCCTCCCTAAAGTTTTCTGAATCTGAATCTATGACCAATCTATGACAAATTATATGTAATGTGACATTATGCTGAAGTAAGATCATTCACTAATACCTTGCAACATTTTTCTTAAATCTGTTCTTGATAAGTGTCCAAAGACAGTTCTATGTCAGATTTGTGAGATGTTGTTAAACCACAGAACTGTTCTTGTTGAATCCCACGGCGCACCATCCCTTTAGTACATACATGCCGTATGTATGTACTAAAGAAATTGCGTCTGTTATTTATCTTACAACCACGAACAATGTGTTGGTCTTCCATGTAGCACCACTCTCAGTGTTGATCTATGCAATGCGAACGCTTGATTGTTTCCTCTGTCTTGGAAGTCGTTTTGGATAAAAGCATCAGCCAAATGAACAAATGTAAATGGAAATCCCACCAGTGTGTAAAAGGTGGGTAATTATTTTGGAAATAAGTGTTCTCTTCTTCAGCATGTCAATGTGCATTTTCAAAAACCTGGATTTTAGGACATAAAACATAGGACATATATCACAAGTTTAAACTGACACAACACAGCAAAAAAAAAAAAAAAAAAAGGGCCATGTCTAACACTGTTGCAGATTTGTTAAAAGAAGAGGTGATGTTACAATGTGTAAACATCTGGAAACAGAGGAGACCAGTTGCTCAACTTTTGGCAGAGGAATGTTGCCCCATTTTTGTCTGATGCAGGATTAGTCTTTGCAATTTTATGTTCAGGAACATTATACTGAAATTGTTCCTCAGTTTGTAATTTTTTGCAGATTGATAAAACTCTGCCACTCTTTATTTCGGGGAGACTGCATATCTAAGATGCTAAACACCCAGTCATGTTTCTAACCTGTTGCCAGTTAACCGAATTAGTTGCAAAATGTTCCTCAAGCTGTTTCATTTCAATTACGCTTACTTTTCCAGTTTTTTGTTGCTCCATCCCAACTTTTCTGAGACGTGTTTCTGCCATCAAATTCAAAATGAGCTAATATTTTTCATGTAATAGTAATATGTCTTACTGTCAACATTTGATATGTATGTTCTACTGTGAATAAAATATTGGTTTATGTTTTAATTTACATTTTACGCAGCATCCCAATTTTTTTGAAACTGGGGTTCTAATTACTGTAGGTCTATAGAGAATAACCTAAAAGAAGCTGTTCAATGCTATAGGAGCTCTACTTCCGTACAAGGTTCTACTTCTCACAAGTTCTTTGAAATTTCCACCAAGAACTTCTGTTAAATTTTCTTCTTATCTATTTTGTACTTCATTTGTATTCTGTATTTAATGCTTCAAAGACGAACAAAATTAAAAAGTTTCTCCATATTTGTCCAATCTCAGTCCCATTGTGGTTGTTGGGAAAAGGCAACATTTTTATCTCATATCATATAATATCATCTTCTAATCTGTTGTTTTATTGGCGTAGAGAAAGCCTCTCTTAATTGTTTTCAAGTAACCAAAGACAAAACCAAAACAGTTATGTTTCGGCAGCCAAACCATCCTTTTCACTGTGTAGTAGCTAAACACAGGTGATGTGTAAAATAACTTTTACTGACTTTGCTTTTGCAAATAGTTAAGTAAAATAACTGAAAGAAAGTCATTTCATATACTCCATACCCCAATATTGAAACATGTAAAATAAAAAATGTCAGGAGTTTATACAGTTTATAATTACAGTCATATTTTTGGATGCGTTTTTGTTTGGAAAGCACTACATCTCTGGTTAAATACTAGAAAAACATGTGGTCATGTACTATGTATTGCTGTGCTTTTACCTTGTTACATACTTCTGCAAACTGGCATGATTGATAAAAAGGTTCATCTACATCACCCCTATTTGCCATCAGGCACCTTCAGGGTTTTCCAGACTGGAGAAGTTATAAACTTTATACTTAGTAACACCATAGCATTTAAGGATTTCCATTTTAATGAACAAAATAATTATCAGATTTTTTCGAAAGCAATTGGGTGTAACCTGGAATGTCTTAATTTAGCATGAACACATCAAGATTATTTTATCTCATTTTTACAATGAGATTTCATATACTGAAAGAAGTAACTGGAATGTCATGCTTTTTAAAGATTGGATTCTTTTACTATCTATGTGAGTCAACATATGTGAACATAATTTCATTAAATTATGGTGTTTTAAGTCAGAAATGGCATTTGATAGTCTTACAGATACAATTCTTCAAATCTTCTGGTCTACTCTCAAAAATGGCCTTTATTTGTTCCAATAGAGCAGGTGCTAAGTCTGGGATATGTTGCTCCCTGCTTGCTGTGTTGGTACCACACCCAGCTGTCCTAATACAAGACCCTTGTCTATGAACTGTGGTCTGTAAAATCTCAGATGTCCCACTCATTGGCTGCTTAACTGGGGGGACGGATCTTTCTTGCTATTAGCTTGGTAAAATCAATCAGTGGAATCATCAACGAACAGTGTAATCTCCAGAAATGTTAAATTCTAGTGCCCTATAAAGGCAGAAAAGACAACTTGGCAAGTGTGTTGTACGTAGCATGCCTTTATCACAACTAAAAAGGGTCATTTTGATCCCTATGTTTGCCACTTTTCTGGCATGTGGTGCTATGCTGGTAAACACTCCACAGCCATTGTGCAAGGATGATGAGAAACAGCCATTACATTAAAACCACTGAGAGTTAAAGTGAATGACATTGAATATCTTGTAACAAAGGCATCTGAAAGCTAAGAAAGCACAAGAATCTCAGGTCAAGCTGTGATGGCTAGTTAACTGGGTCAGAGCATCTCCAAAATGCCAGGTCTTATGGGGAGTCCCCAGTATGCAGTAGTTAGTACCTACTAAAAGTGATCCAAGGAAGGACAGCAGGTGAACCCATCGAGGTTTACTGGCGATCAAGACACAATGATGCAGATGGGGAGTGAAGGGTAGCCCTGTCAGGTCTGATCCCACAGAAGAACTACTGTTGCACAAACTGCTGCACAAATTGCTGAAAAGGTATCAGAACACACAGTGTATCACAGCTTATTGTGTATGGGGCTGTGTTGATGCAGACTGATCACAGTTTTGATTCAGTCCACCACCCAAAAGAGCCCACAAAAGGCATGCAAGTCCAATGGAGTGATTGAAAAAGGTGGAAAAATCTGATGCATCATGTTTTCGTTAACATCATGTGGGCAGTTGGGTGGATGCGTGTCACTTATCTGGGAAAGATATATACACCAAACATTCATATTGTTAACATCAACCTGCCTAATATGGAGTAGGCCCCCCTCATGCTGCTGAAACTGCTCTCACTGTGGTGCACTGTGTGTTCTGAGCCCACCTTAACATTTCATGCAACAGGAGCTTCTCTTCAGGATCAGACCAGACAGGGTAGCCTTCCCTCTCTACATGCAAGAGTGAGCCTTGGGTGCCCATGGCCCTGTTGTGATTCACCAGTTGTCCTTCCCTGGAACACTTTCGGGAGGTACCACCTACTGCATGGGACAGTTAAGGAGTTGCCCCTGTGACCTGAAGGTTGCAGGTTCGAATCCCTGACAGGTAAAGGTTCTACTGAGGTGCCTGTGAGCAAGATTCCATCCCCAATCACCACTCCCCAGGCTGCCCACTGCTCCTACACAGACACTGTGTGGTGTGGTGTGTTCACAATAACAAATAATCACTCACACACATAGCTGGAACAGTCCACAAGACCTGTTGTTTTGTAGATGCTCTGACCCAGTCTTCTAGCCATCAGAATAAGGCCCTTGTCAAGTGTCTCATATCCTTATGCTCACCCATTTTTCCTGCTTCCAGCACATCAGCTTCAAGAACTGACTGGTCAATTGCTGCCTAATATTTCCCACCCTCCGACAGATTTAATAAAGCAACTAGACAGTCAATGTTAGTTCTTTTAATTCTGGAAGATCAATAGTGATACCAGTTTCTCTAATGGACACATTCAGGACAGCAGGTTTTCTTTCAAGGCCTGTCTTGTGACCCTTCATGCAATGATGTCATGGTCCTACAACAGAAACTGCTTGTAAAAGTATAGACTCTAATTTACAACCTGCACTCTCTGCTAAAGATTTTGTCTGCAAGAGGGAAATCACTTCACATCCGAGGAAAAAAATTTTTACCTTAAAGTGGCAATAATGGTGTCAATTGATACAACGATGCACCTGTATACTGTACCAACAGGTAATATAGAAGAACATACATAATTCTTTATGAGTACAAACACTATGATTTTGAGTGATGTTAGATTTTAAGTCACCTGAATTGTTACATGTTGGCGGTTTGTTGAAAAAGAAAAACATCAGCAGTGGGCAGTGGTGGCCTAGTGGTTAGGACACTGCCTTTGAGACCTGAAGGTCTCAGGTTCGAGTCCCGGCCCGG
>JBBPDA010000021.1:15679842-15697066 GCA_037974385.1 Arnoldichthys spilopterus | reverse complement strand
AAGGACTTCATTCTGAATATAAATCCACTGAAATCTGTTGGCAGTGATATTTTCACTGAATTCTGGGAGGCTCTGTTACAGTGCAAATACACAATGCAGAATTACTCTGAGGACATAACAGTGTGCACAGGAAAAGAGGAACTGTCTGATGTGAAAAACACATATACAGACATGTCCATGATGCCCATTTTCAGTAATGTGTATAAAGGGGTATATGCTGTTGCCCATGCCCTACACAATATTTTTGGCTGTACGCAAACATGTCCAACAAAGACGCAGCCTGATCCTTTCACAGTAAGTTCAAAGTTTCATTAAGCACAGATCAGAACTATAGTTCTACACATACAGCACCGATTCCAATAAAAAGCAAAAAAAGGACTTTTCTACAAAATACACTGTTGATTTAAACAACATGAAATGTATTAACTTATATACTTTGATACATTTTCTTTGATCATTTGATTTATTTATTTATTTATTTATTTATTTGATCTTAGTTTCTACAAAACCTAAAAAGGGTGCGCTTCAAAACCAAAGAGGGTGAAGAAGTCTATTTTGATCAAAATGGTGATCCACCTGCAAAATATGAGATAATAAACTGGCAGACAAATAAAGAAAACAAACACGAATTTGTCACAGTCGGACTGTATGATTCCTCTGCTCCTGCTCACAATCGTCTAACAGTAAACATGGCTTCTGTTGTGTGGTCACAAAATAGCAATCAGGTGAGTAAAAGACAGAAAGCTGCTTCCAGGTAAAATATAAAAGAACACTTCATTAACATTTCACGTAACTGAATCTTTTACTTGATAGGTGCCAGTGTCTGTGTGCAGTGAGAGCTGCCCTCCAGGTACCAGGAAGGCTGTACAAAAAGGAAAGCCTATATGCTGCTTTGACTGCATACCATGTGCAGTAGGGGAGATCAGTAATATGACAGGTACATCTATAAGAAAGAGGAATAAAATACTCTGAAGTTTCGTGATAATTACATTTTCTAAATAGTCTAAATATTTTAAGTGGCATAAAGAGATTGAGACATGATTCCTTTGTAAGTACCAAATAGGTTTTTTATCGTTTCATGTGTTTTTTATTCCCACTTTCCCTCTCTGACAGACTCCATTAAATGCGAACAATGTGATGAAGACTACTGGTCAAATCCTCGCAGGGATGAATGTGTAAAAAAGGAAATTGAATTCTTGTCCTATGATGAAACTATGGGAATTTTATTAGCAGCCGTTTCTATAACTGGTGCATTCATGACATCAGTAATAGCAGTCATATTCCATAGACATAAAAATACTCCCATAGTCAAAGCCAACAACTCAGAGCTGAGCTTCCTGCTGCTCTTCTCAATGACTCTGTGTTTCCTCTGCTCTCTTACCTTTATTGGCCGGCCCTCTGGGTGGTCCTGTGTACTGCGCCACACAGCGTTTGGGATCACCTTCGTCCTCAGCATCTCCTGTGTTCTGGGGAAAACAATAGTGGTGTTAATGGCCTTCAGGGCTACACTTCCAGGCAGTAATGTCATGAAATGGTTTGGGCCTCCACAGCAGAGACTCAGTGTTCTTGCCTTCACTCTCATACAGGTCCTGATTTGTGTGCTTTGGCTAACAATATCCCCTCCTTTTCCCTTCAAAAATTTTAAGCACTACAAGGAAAGGATCATCTTGGAGTGTGGTTTAGGTTCAGCTGTAGGTTTCTGGGCTGTGCTGGGTTATATAGGATTTTTGGCTGTTTTGTGTTTTGTTTTGGCTTTTCTGGCTCGGAAGCTGCCTGATAACTTTAATGAAGCCAAGTTCATCACATTCAGCATGCTCATATTCTGTGCAGTCTGGATCACCTTCATCCCAGCTTTTGTCAGCTCCCCTGGAAAGTTCACTGTAGCTGTGGAGATATTTGCTATTCTGGCCTCAAGCTTTGGTTTGCTGTTCTGTATTTTTCTTCCAAAGTGTTACATAATCATACTAAAACCTGACATGAACACTAAAAAGCAAATATTGGGCAAGGTGCCAGGTAAGTAAGCTTCTTTTCACATAGTGACCATTACATTTACATTTATTCATTTGGCTGACGCTTTTATCCAAAGTGACTTCCAAGACGTGGAGCAGAGTAGTGGGACGGTACCTTGCTCAAGGGTACCTCAGTAGTGCCTGAGCCTGACCCTGGGACCTTCAGATCCCTAGCGCAATGTCCTAACCACTAGGCCACCGCTGCCCATTAACAGCTATGCTGGTTAACATCTCAGAACATTTATGTTCAGTTATAATAATGAAGATGCTGCTGAATTTGGCCATTCCTTTCCCCCTCTTACAAAAATCAGATCATTTGTGAGTTCAAGGATCCCATGTCACATAATAATTAGCTTCTCTGATAAAAAATAGAATAATAATGGGTGGTTTATTTCAAAGCAACTATTTGTACTAAAATTAATATTTTTTTCATGCTACACATAAATTTGCTGCAGAAATATTGAATTAGGTCACACTTTGTAATGCTGTATGCCATTTTAGTCATTTTCTTGTCCTAAATCCGTCCTTAATTAATTTCTGACCACAGGACCACTGTTCAGTGAATATTTTTTGCTGGATAGATTATTCTCAACCCAGCAGTGACTGTGTGGTATGTAAAGAACCAAACAACACTGCTAGACCTATAATACATACTAGAACTTACCAACGTGAGACTACAACATACAGTCCATGGTTAAACAATATCTGGTAAACAATGATCCTATGATTCCTATTGATGATCAGGGTAGAATGTAGATGACTAATTGTACATAAATGACATCCAGTTAGTTATTGTAATACCTATATGCTGACTGAAAATATCTAATACAGGTGTGTATGGTAACAGTGCATGGAACTACTCAATAGTTTAGACATATCAGGTATGAGGTGTTTTTTATAAACATATTACAGAAAAATAATGTTTACATTTTCTTAATGAGTTAAGACAAATATAACATAGAGAATATAGCAGTATAAAGAAGTATAGAATTATTCGCGAAACCACTTCCAACTGACTTCTGAAAATATATAGAAACAAAACAACATATAAAAGAACAAAAGTAACAGCTAAGGCGCAGTTGTAATCAATAACAAAAAATGGATGTACAAATAGAAAACAGAGGATGGTCAGGAAGTTCTTTGAGTAAAGCTGGGCACTGACTTAACTAGTAAAAAGTTTATTGGGTGGATCATGGGAGGAATTATAAGTGACAAAGTCTATGACAGTAAGGAAGGAGAAAGCAGATTATGGTGCTCAGCACAGGGTTCCTGAAGTATAGGGGGACAAAATATAGAACAAATGGGTGCTCTGGGTAGAAAAAAAAATAAAGTTAAGCACTCTAAAGTACAAGTAGAAAAGGAGACTTAAATGTAGAATTTGAGTAGCGCAACACACTCAACAAAAGTTGGAACAGAGGCATTGTTAACATTGGGTTGTATTGTCTTTGCTTTTAATTACATTTGTAATCATTTGGGAACTGAAGAGAATAACTGTAGCACTTTAATATAAGACTTCAGCTGCTTTCAATATCAGATAGATCTGTTCTGGCAGCAGGCCATTCAGGCACCCACACTTTTCACACATGTCTATGAAGCCACACTGTTATAGCACGTGCCGAATGTGGTCTTGCATGGTCATGTAGAAATAATTATGGGCATACTGAGAAAAAACGTCTTGATGGCAACTTATATCTCTATGACTTACAATTCTCGAATGAATTTTGGAACAAAGGGGTGAGACTCAACCCATCCTTGCTTGCAAAGACTTTGATGGATGCTACCCAATCATGATATATTGCCTGCAACCAATTAGCGTCCTTAAGTTCTGAAAATGAAAGTGACAATTTTGTCATTGTGAACACACTCAAGCACCACAACAAAATATGATGTCTGCATTTAAGCCATCACACATGGAGCTGCAGGCAGCTATCAACAGGCCCAAGGAGCAGTGTAGTGAGACAGCACCTTGCACAAGGGCACCTTAGTAGTGTCGGGGCCGGGACCTGTGACACAAAGGCAATGACCTACCCACTAGGCCACCACTGCTGTTAATTGTTGTTACTTTAGATTTCTGTGAATTTTTCAATCTTATTTTAACTCCCAACTTTTGTTGCTGTGTAGCAGCCAACAAATTCTAAATCTGTGTCTATTTACAAAATGCACTTAAAAATAATTTCTTTGTATGTTTGTCAGTTAAATAAAGGTTCACATTAATTAATTTAAGACAGATTTCTGTTTTTATTGCACTTACTGCACTTAAAAATATCCCACATTTTTTAGAATGGGTTTTTTACAAAGCAGAACTATCAAGGACATTTTTCTAAGCATTAGTGTTACGATTCTAGTCAGGATCTGATTTGTGTCCATTTGTGGAGGACAGCTGTTGATGGTTTAAGCTTTACAGATAGAAGAACAGACATGGACTACAAAGCACTGTTGTACATCGCTCTGGATAAGAGTGTCTGCTTAATGCTGTAGATGTAAATGTAACTCTTGATTACCATGCACACTCTGGGTAACTGGGAAGCAGAGAGACATACGTCATTTGGGTTATTATTCTTTTAGTGCTGGGTTTCACTAGTTAGGCAATTATGGAAGCTTTCACTTTTTTACAGTTAGGGAAAGGTAATATATCTTTCACTCCAGCTAGCTGGGCTTGTTATTTTGGCCTTGTTAGGTCCTAAAGTTTACTCTCTCTGTTCCATAAAAATAAGGAAAAGTAAAACAAAATATATCATCTAATCTATTTAGTTTCTCAATTTTTTCTGACTATACACCAGGTTGTAATATCAGTGACAGAGGTTCTGCACTCTAAGGTACACAAGATCAAGCTTTTGCATCAAGTATCAGTGAATGTGGCTCACTTGAGACAGTAAAATCACAACAAGAGACATTAATGTGGAACGTAGACTGAATGTATAATGTAGAACATAACTGAATCATCTTAGAGACTGATTTTGGAAAGAAACAAAGACCTTGAACAGACCATTTAAAAGTGATTTAAAAACCACAGTGTGTAGAGATGACAAATTAGGGTAAGTGGAAAAACTGAGAGAAAGGTAGACACGGCAGAGAGCACAAAAGGGTGGTGTGCCACAGTTAGACCAAGAGAGATAGACCAATTAATGCAGAGTCAGGAACAGCAGAAACAACTAGTGTTCACATTAGCAAGAATCAGAGGTTGCGAGTGATGTCCAGTAGCACTAAGAGAAAGTCAACTGTAGTCATAGCGAATAAGTCTCAAGTTGCTGAGTATGCATGGACAGGTGCTATTGAGTCAACTGGAACAAAGACCTAAAAATTCACATTCTCAATCAGGCTAAGAGCCAAAGGCAGTCCAACATGTTCTTTACATTCAAGGCATTCGTCCGTTGTGGTGACAGCAAGATACAACAGTCAGAGATAACAAGATTGCCACACATATGTTTGATGAACTTCTGGATATATTGAGGAATGTCAAGCAGTCACAGGCTCATTATATCGGACTAGAGCACAAAAGGCAAAACACTATTCCAAGTCTACTGTACTACTTGGGCAGTGGTGGCCTAGTGGTTAGGACACTGCCTTTGGGACCTGAAGGTCGCACGTTTGAGTCCTGGCCCGGGCACTACTGAGGTTCCCTTGAGCAAAGTACTGTCCCCGGGTGCTGTTGATAGCTGCCCGCTGCTGCACGTGGGATGGGTTAAATGCAGAGGTCACATTTGGTCGTGGTGCTTGAGTGTGTTCACAATGACAAAGGGTCACTTTCACTTCAAAGAGGGAAAACAACTCCAATTTATCTTTTTTAGGAATAACTCTTCGTAAAGGATTGCATAGTTTTTCTGTCACTGACCTTCATGGTTTATTTCACATTCCATTAAGATTTTAAATAGTTAAACTAATTAAATATTTTGAAACATAAAATATGGTATAAATATAAACATAAAACCTTTTATTGATACCAGACAAGAATATAAATATTTCATAGAAAATTTTGAAAATGTAGTAACTCTTTTCATGTTACCTACTAAACCTGATGTTAAAAAATTATATATATATAAGAGCTTTATTCCACAACTCAAACACTGTACCTGTAATACTGTAGGATGTTCGGAAAAATTAATTAATTTCAACACATCAACAAGAAAGGAAACTGAGAAGTAAATACATTTTCATTTCTGTGCAAACTAAAGCCTGACATAAGACCACAATATAAGTGAAAAAAGATTGTTTGATCTATGTTTTTAGAAATAGCTGCAAAAAGAGAAATGCAGCCACACTGTCAATATTAAACACTGAGGCCTCCTTTCAGATCACTGCTTACACTGAAAAGTCACACCTCCTTAGACTGCGGCCCACCAGCGTAATCCTACCATTGAGGATTTGCCTTTTTGTCTGTATAAATATGACCAACCCTTCCTGTCAAAGCAGATAAAACATCAGCCCTGGTTCATGCTCAGTGATTACAGTACTCAGGACCTGGAGAAGTGAATGGAGTCTCTTTTTACTCTTTTGAATGTGGTCATGGCCATCATCAATTTTTCTAGGGCTAATGAGACCTGTAGCCTTCTCGGAGAGCCTGCATACCCACAGTTCTCTAAGGATGGGGATATCATAATTGGAGGGATTTTCCCATTTCATAACAGTTTGGAGGTCCCAGACTTGTCCTATTTTGTCAAACCAAATCCACAGAAATGTGAAAGGTAAGCAGCAAAAAGTTTTTCACAAATTGGTTTAAAATGTATTATATGGGCCACAATTATAGTGGTAATGATTTGATTCTAAAATACTGTCTGCGTTCTCCTGTCTAATGTATCACTATGCAGTCTTGATTTCAGAGCCTTCCAGTATTCACAGTCCTTGATCTTTGCAGTAGAGGAGATCAACAACAGTTCCTCTTTACTGCCTGGTGTTTCATTGGGTTACAAGATCTATGACACCTGCACTTCTACAGCTATGGGGGTTCAAATGGCCATGGTACTTGTTAATGGAAACGAAAACACATACACGGATGAGCCCTGCATTAAGCCAGCTCAGGCCCAAGCCATACTGGGTGATATATACTCATCAGCATCCATGGCTATCGCAAATAGTATCGGACCTTTCAGTATTCCCATAGTAAGTATTTAGATCTGTATTTAGATCAATGCATTGACTATTTTAAAATTCAGAAAAACACTCAACTATAAAGTCATGCTATAATTCAGGTTTAATATTGTGTTATCCTGGCTAAGTGCACAAAAATAACAACTACTGTAATTGTTTACCTAAAATACCTGTGCGAATTTGTTTTTTTAGATCAGTCACTATGCCACATGTGAGTGTCTGAGTGACAAAAGGAAATACCCCTCGTTTCTGCGCACTATTCCCAGTGATTACTATCAGAGCAGAGCACTGGCAGAGCTGGTCAAGCACTTTGGTTGGACCTGGGTGGGTGCAATAAGAAGAGATGATGACTATGGGAACAGTGGGATGGCTGCATTTACTGAAGCTGCAGAACAGTTGGGCATTTGCCTAGAATATTCCCTTTCATTTTTTTATACCTACTCAAAAGAAAAAGTGCTCAGAATTGTTGATCAGGTCAAAAGCTCTACTTCTCGAGTGATAGTAGGATTTCTTAATGACCTGGATATGGACGTCCTGCTTCATGCGTTTTTTGAACACAACATTACTGGATACCAGTGGGTGGGAACTGAGGCCTGGATCTTTGATCCAATACTAGCCACACTGGATCAACATAAAGTACTGCAAGGAGCCATAGGTCTATCTATCCCAAAAACAACAGTGACCGGTCTAAAGGACTTCATTCTGAATGTACATCCACTGAAATCTGTTGGCAGTGCAATTTTTCCTGAATTCTGGGAGGCTCTGTTTCAGTGCAAATACACAATGCAGAATGACTCTGAGGACATTACATTGTGCACAGGAAAAGAGAAACTGTCTGATGTGAAAAACACATATACAGACATGTCCATGATGCCCATTTTCAGTAATGTGTATAAAGGGGTATATGCTGTTGCTCATACCTTACACAAAATGTTTGGCTGTACGCAAACATGTCTAACAAAGACGCAGCCTGATCCTTTCGCAGTGAGTTTAAAGTTTCGTTAAGTACAGATAAGAACTATAGTTCTACACATACAGAATCAATTCCAATAAAAAGCAAAAAAAGGACTTTTAATAATTATACAAAATATACTGTTGATTTAAACAACATGAAATGTATTAACTTATACACTTTGATCTATTTTCTTTGATCTGTTTATTCTTAGTTTCTACAAAACCTGAAAAGGGTGCGTTTCAAAACCAAAGAGGGTGAAGAAGTCTATTTTGATCAAAATGGTGATCCACCTGCAAAATATGAGATAATAAACTGGCAGACAAATAAAGAAAACAAACACGAATTTGTCACAGTCGGACTGTATGACTCCTCTGCTCCTGCTCACAATCGTCTAGCGGTAAACATGGCTTCTGTTGTGTGGTCACAAAATAGCAATCAGGTGAGTAAAAAAGAGAAAGCTGCTTCCAGGTAAAATATAAAAGAACACTTCATTAACATTTCACATAAATGAATCTTTTACTTGATAGGTGCCAGTGTCTGTGTGCAGTGAGAGCTGCCCTCCAGGTACCAGGAAGGCTGTACAAAAAGGAAAGCCTATATGCTGCTTTGACTGTATACCATGTGCAGAAGGAGAGATCAGTAATATGACAGGTACCTCTATAAGAAAGAGGAATAAAATACTCTGAAGTTTCATGATAATGAAGTTATCTAAGTGATTTAAAGCCCAAATGTTTTAAATGGCACATAGAAAAAAAAAAAAACATAACCTTAATTTCCCGAAGGAGCCTTCCCAAGGGATCAATAAAGTTTTAATCTATCTATCTATCTATCTAGAGATACACGTTTCCTTTCTCAGTTACAAAACTTATATTTTACCTAAATATCCATCTTTTTGTCATATGCTTTTCCCTCTTTCCTTCTCTGACAGATTCAATTACATGTGAACAATGTGATGAGGACTACTGGTCAAACACACAAAGAGATGAATGTGTTACAAAGGAAATTGAATTCCTGTCCTATGATGAAACTATGGGAATTTTACTGACGGCCGTTTCTATTATTGGTGCTTTCATGGCTCTCATAACAGCAATTCTATTCTTCAGATATAGAAGTACTCCAATAGTCAGAGCCAACAACTCAGAGCTGAGCTTCCTGCTGCTCTTCTCACTGGCTCTGTGTTTCCTCTGCTCACTTACTTTCATTGGTCGGCCCTCTGAGTGGTCCTGTATGCTGCGCCACACAGCGTTTGGGATCACCTTCGTCCTCTGCATCTCCTGTGTTCTGGGGAAAACAATAGTGGTGTTAATGGCCTTCAGGGCTACACTTCCAGGCAGTAATGTCATGAAATGGTTTGGGCCTCCACAGCAGAGACTCAGTGTTCTTGCCTTCACTCTCATACAGGTCCTGATTTGTGTGCTTTGGTTGATCATATCCCCTCCTTTCCCCATCAGAAATCTAAAGCACTACAAAGAAAAGATTATTCTAGAATGTCATTTGGGATCAGCTGTAGGTTTCTGGGCTGTGCTGGGTTATATAGGACTTTTGGCTCTTTTGTGCTTTGTTTTGGCTTTTCTGGCTCGGAAGCTGCCTGATAACTTTAATGAAGCCAAGTTCATCACATTCAGCATGCTCATATTCTGCGCAGTCTGGATCACCTTCATCCCAGCTTATGTCAGCTCACCTGGAAAGTTCACTGTAGCTGTGGAGATATTTGCTATTCTGGCCTCAAGCTTTGGTTTGTTGTTTTGTATCTTTCTTCCAAAATGTTACATAATCATACTGAAACCAGAGAAGAACACTAAAAAACAAATCATGGGCAAAGTGCCAGTTAAGTGAACTATGTTCAGCTTAGTTTTTGTGAATATGGTTCTGTTGGTTAACATTAACATACCTTAATGTAGAAAATAACCTGGAGGTACTAATCATTTCGGCTACATGTTCCATTCTGCAATAACAGTAACCATTGATAGTAAAAAATATATAGGAATAGCAATGTGCCATCAAAAACATACTTACTTGAGTGCAAGAATTCTTTAACATGTAATAACTAGCAACTCTCTGTATAACTTATTTAGAAAATAGTTGGTAAACAACTTTAATTACGCTGTTTGCATTTACTATTTTGAAATTTGATTTGGCTAGCTATTATTGTAATTTGTTACCAAAAAAGTCCCATGTGACACTAACTGTGTACTTGTGACATTTAAGTAAAATGTAGTTATAATCTGTTACGGGCTAATTTTGGTTGGTAGACTATCAACCCAGTGACACTGAGGTGAGTAAAAAATCCAGTAATGATGCTACACCCAAAATATGCACCAGCATAACTCTCACATATAACTACAATGGTGGTGTTGCTGTATCCAAACAAAATACAGTAAGTGGTGGTCCACTCTTTTTGATAGAGGGTGAAGGTAAAAATACAGGTAGCCAGTGGCTGAGAAATTGTAAAACAGCCCCAGATGTAACTGTAATAACTACAGTCTCTAATTGAGTAGCTAAAATTAATCCTCTGTGCTACCTGACAAAATGACTAAAATCAGTGCACAAATAATGAATTGGCAATCCTGTATAGTACTAGTCAAAGGTTTCTGCACTCCAGTGGAATGCTGATGCATATGTATGCATTCACATCAAAAGGTATTAACAAAAAATATCAAAATATTTAAACAAAAAGTATATATAAAGACAAGTTACAAAAAACAAGTAAAACGATAAAAGGAATGACAAGGGAGGAAATAGGTAATATAGCAAAAACGGCAAAAACAGGGATTAGGGCAGAGTGAAGATTGGTGGAAAAAGTGGAGTTCTGATCAAGCTAGAGAGGTTTTTTATTTGGACCTGGGAGTAAGACATAAGTAATAAATACTATACAATGTAATATCCTTGAAAGCAGCAGAAGATGTAGTAGAAGACAGGAAAGGAGATGGTTGTCCTCCTGTTTTACACACAGTTCCTGAAGCATAGCAAAAATGAGAAAATACAGGGTTATCGGAGTGGCCCAGTAGGGCAGGAAGGCAAGGGCAAGTATACTCACCCAGAGAACGAGAAACCTTTTAAGCTATTATCAGGCAGTTGAATGACATCATTATCAATACTGCATTGTTCAATTTTTTTGAGCTTCTAACAAGACATTCTCCTAGACCAAAAAGGTCTATCACCATGGACAGACGTCCAGAGGTCAACTGTGGAACAAATCAAAAAGAGAAGGTTCAGTAAAAGAGATGCTGCCCTCCTAGTTTGCAGTCATTATGGCAAGAGGAATCTGACACAAATCACTAGAACTGGTTTAAGATCGAGAAAAAGTATTGAGATGTTGGGGTATGGAACTGGAACAGAGATGGAT
Source organism: Arnoldichthys spilopterus (assembly GCA_037974385.1). Classification (NCBI taxonomy): domain Eukaryota; kingdom Metazoa; phylum Chordata; class Actinopteri; order Characiformes; family Lepidarchidae; genus Arnoldichthys; species Arnoldichthys spilopterus. The sequence goes on along the minus strand of JBBPDA010000021.1, from coordinate 15,685,671 downwards.
GTTAAATAATTTTTTATTATTACTAAACATTTCATCCCCTTTGATACAGTGTCTACAGACAAAGATGGTTGCACTTCAACAAGTGACATAAAACACACTGACATTGACAATGACACTTTATGGTAATTTTCATAATTTAAATATTTATAAAACAGATGCCACATGGAAAAAATAAGAACACCCTTACATTTATCATACCTTCAAGTTCATAAAATTAGAATCAGGTGTTCAAGAGTTGCCAATAATAATAACTTTCTAGAAGTGGAATCTGTTTTTGTAAATGACTATGAGTGTGGTAATGGATTTAAAATATGTGAATTATTTGAAATAAATCATTCCACTGTATAAAAAATCATATGTAAGTGTTGGAATTTTGAAATGACTGCCAATTTGCACAGAATTGGCTTGCCAAGCAAATTTAGTCCAGGAGAAGAATGTCTGATGTGAAAAGAAGTCTCCAAGAACCTAGACTTTCATCATGAGATTAGCAATTAACTCTTGCAACTGTTGGTGTGAAAGTGCACAAGAAAGTGACAAATTCTAATTCTTTAAACAAATTCTATAAGGCATGTCAGGAAAAACCTTTGTTCTTCAGAAACAATATTAGAGTAAAACTACAGTTTGGCCAAAGTTCTGAGAATGACACAAGTATTGGTTTTCATAAAGTTTGCTGCTTCAGTGATTTAGATCTTTTTGTCTATGGTTTACTTAAGTATAATTACAAGCATTCCATATGTTCCAAAGGTTTTTACAGACAATTACAGTAAGTTTATCCAAAGAGTCAATATTTGCAGTGCTGGCCCTTCTTTTTCAAGACATCTGCAAATTGCTTACATTCTGTCAATCAACTTCTGACTGATGGCATCCCAATTTTGCATAATCAATGCTTGGAGTTGGTCATAGTTTGTGTTTTTGTTCATTCACCCACCTCTCGAGAACTGACCACAAGATCTTAATGGGATACAGGTCTGGGGAGTGTCCTGGCCATGGACCCAATATTGTGATGCGTTGTTCTCCGAGACACTTTATCACTTTTCCCTAATTTCAAACACAACCCCTCCTTTTAGAGCATCCAGTCTGCTATTCTAACTCAATCAGCATGACAGAGTTAAATCCAGCCTTGTCCTTGTCAACACTCTCACCTGTGTTAACAAGAGGATCTCTGAAATGAAATCAGCAGGCCCTTTTGTGCCAGGGCTAAAATGCAGTGAAGTGCTTTTTGGGATTAGGTTCATTTTCATGTCAAAGTGAGACTTTGCAATTTTTGTGATTCATCTGATCACTCTTTATAACATTCTGGAGCATATGCAAGTTGCCATCATAAAAACTGAGGCAGCAAATGTTGTGAAAATTAATATTTCTGACATTCTTAAAACTTTTGGCCATGGCTGTATAAATACTTGGTCATTTTGGTCTCATATTTTATTTTGCATACAATGTCAAATGTCATTTAGTTAATAAAACAAACATAAAGAATGGACAAGGTGCTATAAAAAGGTGAAGTGAAAGTGACTATTTGTCATTGTGAACACACTCAAGCACCACAACAAAATGCACTTAACCCATAACACGTGCAGCAGCTGGCACCTATCAACAAGGGTACTTCAGTGGTGTCTGGACCTTCAGGTCCCCAGAGCAATGTCCTAACCACTAGGCCACCACTGCCCATAGGATTTATACTATTTCTGTGTTTTTTAATTCTTGTGAAGAAACCTTTCATTTCAGCTTACATTAAATGAAAATAAAGAAAAATCACATTCATGGGTAAGTACAGCTTTTACATTCTCAATTACCCTGTAAACAACATTTGGTGGTTTATGGTAGTCCTTTTCCTTTGACTGGTAGGGTAGGGGACATCTGACAAGTTGTGCACATATTTGACAGACAAAATTTCCAATTGCAAATATACAATTAGTATCCTCAGTTTAAAAAAGCAGATTAAAAAGGGTTAATAAAAGAAATGTGGTGGAAAAATTTGTAATAAAATCATAAACATGCCTCTGACCCAATTTTTGTTGAGTGTGTTGCAGCCATCAAATTGTAATTTAGAGTATAGTTATAAAAGATAATTGATCTTGTCAGCAGAACTAGTGAAAATCTTTTCTTTCTACTTTCGTCAGATAAATAAAGGTTTACATGAATTAGCACACCACTGATTTTTCTTCTTTTTTTAATAAATACTAAGAGGCTATGTATAAATGTAAATATACAGTATGGAATGACTCACAGAGGGTTCATGTTCATAGAGGCAATGGTGGTGCAGTGGTTAGGGACTGTGGTACCCATGAACAAGGTACTGTCCCCAAGTACTGTTCCTTAGGCGCTGCCCATGTCAGCTACCCACTGCTCTTACAAGGATGGGTCAATTGCAGAAGACACATTTCATTGTGGTGCACTGTGTGCTGTGCTGTGTTCACAATGATAATCACTCACATTTAGAACTCACCAGTGTGCACAGGAAAAGAGAAACTATCTGATGTGGAAAACACATTTACAAACATGTCCCTGATGCCAGTTTTCATCATTGTGTATAAAGACGTATCTGCTTTTGGCCATAAAACTCCAAAGACACAAATTCGGTACTAATTCCAGTAACCAGCAAAATTATCACATTTTTAGAAAAAGTATTGTTCACTGTAAACACATTTTAAATACCTGTATACATGTAAAATATACTATATGTTAAATTTATACCTTCAGGCTTTAATCTATTTTCTAAGTTTCTACAACACCTGAAAAGGGTGCACTTCAGAACCAAAGAAGTTAATAAATGGACAGATGAGTATAGTATAATTAGATTTATAATTAGATTAGAACACTAAGCAAAAATCAAAACCACAGTGTCTCATAACTTCTACATTCTAACAAAAGGATAATGATTATGTTAGACCACAAAAAAGACACACATTACACACATTCACATTAGTGCTAATACCATTGGAAAGTCACACCTCCTTTAACTACTACGTAACCTTGCTGCACAGAATTTGCCTATCCATCTGTATAAATACAACACATCCTTCCAGCCCAACCAGCTAAAACATCAGAGGTGGCACACACACTTGTTAATTTTCTGTACTTGACAGCTGGATAAGTCAATGGCATATTTATTTACTCTTTTACAAGTGGTCTTGGCCATCATCAATGTTTCTGGGGCTAATGACACCTGTACCCTCCAAGGAGAGTCTGCAACGCCACAACTTTCAAAGGATGGCGATCTCATAGTTGGAGGGATTTTCCCCTTTCACAGTACTTGGGATACCCCAGACATGTCCTATTTGGTCAAGCCACATCCACTGACATGCAGAAGGTAAGCAGCAAGAGGAAATGAGGTTTTCACACATTGATTCAAAATGTATTATATGAGTGCAATGTTAAATGAGCCAAAATTATATACTGGTAATGACTGCATCTTAAAACATATTTGCATTTTACTCTAACTTTTTATCATGCAGTCTTGATTTCAGAGCCTTCCAGTATTCACAGTCCTTGATTTTTGCAATAGAGGAGATCAACAACAGTTCCTTTTTACTGCCTGGAGTTTCACTGGGCTACAAGATCTATGACACATGCAGTTCCACAAGAGTTGGGGTTAACATGGCCATGGCACTTCTTAATGGAAATGAGCAGATCGTTTTAAATGGGCCTTGCACAAAGTCAGCACATGTGCAAGCCATAATTGGTGAGACATACTCATCAGTGTCAATGGCTATTGCAAATAGTATTGGACCTTTCAGTATTCCCATAGTAAGCATTTCATTTCATTGTTCTATGTATAAAATTTTTTAGAAGTCATGTTCTAAATGTTACAATTCATTTTTCAAATATTTGTGATGTGATCTCAGTTCATAGTGCACAAAACCTCATGACTGACAGATCTGTGTGTAATTGTTTTAGATCAGTCACTATGCAACATGTGAGTGTCTGAGTGACAAAAGGAAATACCCCTCATTTCTGCGCACTGTTCCCAGTGATTACTACCAAAGCAGAGCACTGGCAGAGATGGTCAAGCACTTTGGTTGGACCTGGGTGGGTGCAATAAGGAGAGATGATGACTATGGGAACAGTGGAATGGCTGCATTTACTGAAGCTGCAGATCAGTTGGGCATATGCATAGAATATTCCCTTCCATATTTTAGAACCTACTCACAAGAAAAAGTGCTCAGAATTGTTGAGCAGATCAAAAGCTCTACTTCTCAAGTCATAATTGGTTTTCTTGACAACTTGGACTTGGAGGTTTTGTTGCATATGTTTGTTGAACACAACATTACTGGATACCAGTGGGTGGGAACTGAGGCCTGGATCTTTGATTCAGAATTAGCAACTATGGACGAGTACAACATACTGCAAGGAGCGATAGGTCTATCTATCCCCAAAACAACAGTGACAGGTCTGAAGGACTTCATTCTGAATATACATCCACTGAAATCTGTTGGCAGTGCTATTTTTACAACATTCTGGGAGGCTCTGTTTCAGTGCAAATACACAATGCAGAATGACTCTGAGGACACAACAGTGTGCACAGGAAAAGAAAAACTGTCTGATGTGAAAAACACATTTACAGACATGACTCTAATGCCCATTTTCAGCAATGTGTATAAAGGGGTATATGCTGTTGCCCATGCCCTACACAACCTTCTCGGCTGCATACAAACATGTCCAACAAAGAAGCAGCCTGATCCCTTAACGGTAAGCTCTGTATCTGCACTTAGGCCTTAGATTGTGGCACACAAGCACTAATTAAAAAACATATACTGCACAACTGCAATACTGTACAACATTGTAGCATGTAAATGTACAGAAATGTGTTTTGCATTGTATTTTTGAACTATTATTTACTTCTTAGTTTCTAGAACATCTCAAAAAAGTACGTTTCAAAACCAAAGAAGATGAAGAAGTTTATTTTGATAAAAATGGTGATCCGCCTGCAAAATATGAGATAATAAACTGGCATACAGATAAACAGCGGCAACATCAGTTTGTCACTGTTGGACGCTATGACTCCTCTCTGCATGGTTTCTCTAAATTAACCATAGATGTGGCCTCTATTATTTGGGCATCAAACACCAGTCAGGTACTCAGTAATGAGATTACTCATATGGAGCTAGTTCTTATTATGTGCATTTAAAGTTAACAGTGAGATAAACATCATTTTAAAAACAAATTAATCTTTTTTCTTTTTAATAGATGCCAGTGTCTGTGTGCAGTGAGAGTTGTCCTCCTGGTACCAGGAAGGCTGTACAAAAAGGAAAGCCCATCTGTTGTTTTGACTGTATACCATGTGCCGAAGGAGAGATCAGTAACATGACAGGTACCAAAAAAGATGATTTTTGTTGCTGTAGATAACTAGATAATCATTTACAAACAGAATGCAGAATGCATCTAGAAGTTACAGTTCAATTAAGCTTCTTTGTTTCTGTTAACTGTCCCATGTAGCTAACTGTTTTTCTTTTTCTCTCTAACAGATTCTATTACATGTGAGCAATGCAATCAAGACTACTGGTCAAATCCACGAAGAGACGAATGCGTACAGAAGAAAATTGAATATCTGACCTATGAGGAAACTATGGGGATTTTATTAACAGCTGTTTCTGTAACTGGTGCATTCATGACAACGGTAATAGCAGTCATATTTTTTAGACATAAAAATACTCCCATAGTCAAAGCCAATAACTCAGAGCTGAGCTTCCTGCTGCTCTTCTCACTGGCTCTGTGTTTCCTCTGTTCACTTACTTTCATCGGGCAGCCCTCGGAGTGGTCCTGTATGCTGCGCCACACAGCGTTTGGGATCACCTTCGTCCTCTGCATCTCCTGTGTTCTGGGGAAAAC
>JBBPDA010000021.1:15647316-15660589 GCA_037974385.1 Arnoldichthys spilopterus | reverse complement strand
CATTGAAAACAGAAAGTCATGCCATAAAGCCGAAAGTTAAATATGAAGATATGACACATTTTGCAGTATCAATTTGTATATGAGATTACATACCCTTGAGCAGGACATTCATAGCTCAGTCCAGCCAAGTCAACCTTCAAACAAAATCTTAGAGAGGCTCTACTATAAAAAAATAACTATAGAGGAGATGTAAAAAAATATATTTTCATGGAATTTTTGAAAAATGTCCAAGTAATTCTCACTAAACAAAAAAAAAGCATAAAGCAGCAGGTTGGAAAACCATAACAACACCCTGTTCAGCATGTCAACAAACAAACAAATAAACAAATAAATAAAGGTCTCTTGTCAAAGATGTCTTTAGACATTTAAAAGTCATTTCCAGTATGTGTCCAAAAAAACAAGAGTGAGCACTCAATAAAAAAAGGTTGTTTTGATAAAATATTTCATAGCAAAAAACACAATATCTAAAACATAAATGACCCTAAACACGGAAAACCACTAGAAGTATGACCCTCTACCAAAACCCAAAGGTGAAATAAAACAAAGCAGCTCATGTTTTTCTGTGACCAGTGTTGATCATTTTAGAAAGTCACACCTCCTTTGACTGCAGACCAACGATGCAAACTTTTCCATAGAGGATGTACCTTTCCGACAGTATAAATACTACAAATTCATCCTGATTATCTGAAAGGACAAACCTGATCATCACACCCTTAATTCTTATACTCAATAGATGCAAAACTAGATGGAGCTTTTTACTCTTTTGCATGTAGTAATGGCCATCATTAATTTCTCCAGAACAAATGGGACTTTCTGTAGCCGGCAAGGGGAAACTGTATACCCACAACTATCAAAGGATGGTGATATCATAGTTGGAGGGATTTTACACTTCCATAGCAGATGGGAGGCCCTGGACTTGTCCTATCTGGTCAAGCCACCTCCAATGAAGTGCATGAGGTAAGTAGCAATAGAAAATCAATATTACATGAAATGGGTAAATATGCAATAAATACACATTGAATAGTATTTAATAATCCATTTAAACACAACAGTGATGCAACTTTAAAGAAGCATGTAATCCTAAATGACAAATTCAACATTTTGTAGTGTATATGTAGTATATGTTTAACTCTTCCTAAATTCAGGGCCATCCTGTTTTAATTGTCCTTGATCTATGCAATAGAACAGACCAGCAAGATTTCATTAAACTTTAGATGAAGTGAACTTTTCAGACATTGAATAAGTATGTATCATTTTAAATTCACTGATCAGCCAGAACATTAATGCCACTGACAAATAAAGTGAATTACATTGACTATCCTGATATTTCATTACAATGGCACCTGCCAGAGGGAGTGGGATATATTAGCAGTCAGTTTGTGAAACTGATGTGCTGGAAACAGGAAAAAATGGGCGAGTATAAGGATCTGAGCCGCTTTGACAAGTGCCTTATTGTGTTGGCTAAACAACTGAATCTGAGCATCTCCAAAACAGCAGGTCTCGTGTAGTGTTTCAGGTGGGCAATAGTTAGAACCTACCAAAAGTGATCCAAGGAAGGACAACTGCTGAATCAGCAACAGGGCATGGGCCCCCAAGACTCAGCACAAGAGGTTCCACAAAATGTTAATGTTGGCTATGATGAGAAGGACCTATGCAATATTAGTCAGGTGGTGTGAATGTTATGGCTGCTTGGTGTAGATTAACAAAGCATAACACTTGTGTAATGTCTATGTGTATCTTTATTTTAAACCAGTCTTGACTTCAGAGCCTTCCAATATTCACAGTCCATCATTTTTGCAATAGAGGAGATCAACAACAGCTCCTCTTTACTGCCTAACATCTCATTGGGCTACAAGATCTATGATTCCTGCAGTTCCACAACAATAGGGGTGAGAATGGCCATGGTACTTGTTAATGGAAATGAGAACTCAGACATTGATGAACCCTGTACAAAGCCAGCTGAGGTGCAAGCTATTATTGGTGAGACATACTCATCAGTGTCAATGGCCATTGCAAACAGTATCGGACCTTTCAGTATTCCAGTAGTAAGAACTTTATGGATTAATACTATAATTGTAAAGTTCAGAAACGTTTTTTAAACTCAAACTAATGCCTTCTATACCTCTGTGATTCTGTCTTTAGATCAGTCACTATTCCACCTGTGAGTGCCTCAGTGACAAAAGGAAATACCCCTCATTTCTGCGCACTGTTCCCAGTGATAACTACCAGAGCAGAGCACTGGCTGAAATGGTCAGATACTTTAACTGGACCTGGGTGGGTGCAATAAGAAGAGATGATGACTATGGGAACAGTGGGATGGCTGCATTTACTGAAGCTGCAGAGCAGTTGGGCATATGCATAGAATATTCCCTTCCATTTTACAGAACCTACTCACAAGAAAAAGTGCTCAGAATTGTTGAGCAGATCAAAAGCTCTACTTCTCGAGTAATAGTGGGATTTGTTGACTCCTGGGACTTGGAGACGTTAGTGCAAGCATTTGTTGAACACAAAGTCACTGGATACCAGTGGGTGGGAACTGAGGCCTGGATCTCTGATCTAGAATTGGTCACAGTGGATAAGTACAACATACTGCAAGGAGCCATAGGGCTAGCTATCCCCAAAACAACAGTGGCAGGTCTGAAGGATTTCATTTTGGATGTACAGCCACTGAAATCTGCTGGCAGTGCCATTTTTACTGAACTCTGGGAGGCTCTGTTTCAATGTACATTCAAAATGCAGAATGTGTCTGTAAATACAACAGTGTGCACAGGAAAAGAGAAACTCTCTGATGTGGAAAACACATTTACGGACATGTCCCAGATGCCAATTTTCAGCAATTTGTATAAAGGAGTATATGCTGTTGCCCATGCCCTGCATGACCTACTCGGATGTACACAAACATGTTCAAAAAACAAACAGCCTGATCCTCACACAGTGAGTTTTAAATGGAGCACCTGTCTATAATTTTGTATTTACAGCAAAAATGCAATTACTTTATAGAGAATGTAGTTTAATTTAAAAACTATTTCTTAAAAAAGATGATTTTATATATATATATATTTATTAATATATAGATATTCTATTTTGTCAGTTTCTAGAACATCTCAAGAGGGTGCGTTTTAAAACCAAAGAGGGTGAAGAAGTCTTTTTTGATCAAAATGGTGATCCACCTGCAAAATATGACATCCTAAACTGGCAGACAAATAAAGAACACAAGTGTGAATTTGTCACAGTAGGACTGTATGATTCCTCTGCTCCTGCTCACAATCGTCTAGCGGTAAACATGGCTTCTGTTGTGTGGTCACAAAATAGCAATCAGGTGAGTAAAGAGCAAGTCGCCATTTGGTCTCAGTAAAAGTGTAGCATGTATTTTTTGAAGTAAGAATATTTTACCTGATTAAACTATTTTTTGATGATAGGTGCCAGTGTCTGTGTGCAGTGAGAGCTGCCCTCCAGGTACCAGGAAGGCTGTACAGAAAGGAAAGCCTATATGCTGCTTTGACTGTATACCATGTGCAGAAGGAGAGATCAGTAATATGACAGGTACATCTATGAGTGGGAAAAAAATACATTAAATATTGTTTGTACTACTACCAACACAAAAAAAACAAGAAGTTTAATGATAAATGGTTTATAGTCAAAAATCTTGGAAAGAAAATGTATTTAATGATTAAATGTTAAAATCTGTATTATCTTATTGTACACTCATATCTTACTGCATATATTACATATTTTTGTTTTTTTCCCTCTTTGACAGATTCCGTTGAATGTGAACAATGCTCTGAGGACTACTGGTCAAATTCACACAGGGATGAATGTGTAATGAAAGAAACTGAATATCTGTCCTATGAGGAAACTATGGGAAATTTACTAACAGCTGTTTCTGTTATCGGTTCTTTAATGACAATGACAATAGCCGTCATGTTCTTTAGATATAAAAATACTCCAATAGTCAAAGCCAACAACTCAGAGCTGAGCTTCCTGCTGCTCTTCTCACTGGCTCTGTGTTTCCTCTGTTCACTTACTTTCATTGGTCAGCCCTCTGAGTGGTCCTGTATGCTGCGCCACACAGCGTTTGGGATCACCTTCGTCCTCTGCATCTCCTGTGTTCTGGGGAAAACAATAGTGGTGTTAATGGCCTTCAGGGCTACACTTCCAGGCAGTAATGTCATGAAATGGTTTGGGCCTCCACAGCAGAGACTCAGTGTTCTTGCTTTCACTCTCATACAGGTCCTGATTTGTATACTTTGGTTAGCAACATCACCTCCTTTCCCTTTTAAAAACCTAAAGCACTACAAGGAAAAAATCATTCTAGAATGTAACTTGGGGTCAACAATATGCTTCTGGGCTGTGCTGGGTTATATAGGAGTCCTGGCTGTTTTGTGCTTTGTTTTGGCTTTTCTGGCTCGGAAGCTGCCTGATAACTTTAATGAAGCCAAGTTCATCACATTCAGCATGCTCATATTCTGTGCAGTCTGGATCACCTTCATCCCAGCTTTTGTCAGCTCCCCTGGAAAGTTCACTGTAGCTGTGGAGATATTTGCTATTCTGGCCTCAAGCTTTGGTTTGCTGTTCTGTATTTTTCTTCCGAAGTGTTACATAATCATAATGAAACCAGAAAAGAACACTAAAAAGCAAATGATGGGAAAAGTGCCAGTTAAGTGATATACAGTCTCCATAAGCACTATTAATATAACCTTATGTTGAATAATATTTCAGAAAATGTATCTTAAATGTTCAAACACTGTCAACAATTAAAAAAAGGTGTTTGCATATAAATATTTTAAGTATTTTTTAAGGAACGTCATTATGTGGCACAGAACCTGGCAGCTTTATTATGTCGGTACACCTAGCTTGTTGTTCAGACATTCATTAGCAGTCAGGTTCTGACTTCTTCACAGGACCACCACAGACTATGTGACACTTATGTGTGTAAAATGCTCAACAGTGGTACTGTGTCTTCTATACTCATACCACTGCAATAGCCTCTTACATGGGACTACCAGGCTGCTGTGCTGAAAACGCACTCTAACCAATATCTAACCAGCCAAGTCTCTTTCTGCTGTTGAGAAGGGTAAGAGGTGGCTGACAAATTGCACATAAGAGTAGATGGGCTACACTCTAATTGTACAAACTGCACTAAAGAGCTAGGTCTACCTGATGAAATGGCCAAAGTAGGTGACTAATGACAATTCAGCACATGGTCCAAGTCGATAATACTACCTAACTGAATAATGCATAATCTTACTCACATCTTAAATGCAAAGATTATGCTTAAATGATCCTAATGTTTTTGAATAACAAAAATATGAAATAAAGCTTACATTGATGTTTTAGTATAAATTACATAAAAATAAATTAAAAAAAACAGACACAAAAGGAGTAGTGGTTCTATGAGAAAAGAAGAAGAAATTTTGTTGTTTTTAGAGAGGACTAAGCAGCAAACAGACATAAAGTAATAGGTGGATATATTTTGATACAGAACTGAACTCACCAGCAATCCGAAGTGTCACTAAAAATGCAATGTGCCTTGATTTAATTTTGACTTGTAAAATTAATATAGACAACAAAGAGAGCTGGATAACCTAACTGAAAGCTTATGCCATTTTTCTTCTCCAGACATTGTTGCCCTTTCACACATATAGCACAGAATCAGAGTTTTTCTGGGTCTAACGCTAGACACAAAGTGGAACGCTAGACACAAAGTGGAACGCTAGACACAAAGTGGTTTTGCTAGTCTCATACCAGCACATTATTTTTTACGCCATGTGCACATTTTCAATGAAAGGTTCTGTTTTAGCACCTCTATTATTCATATTATATATGCTCCCAATGTATGCAATTATCCACAAACATTGGATTAGCTTCCACTGCTATGCAGCTGACACACAACTGTAATGAACAGACAAACCAGATGATAAACCTAAGTTAAATAAGAATAAGGATAATGTAAAAAGGCAACGGATGTCAGCGAACTTTCTCCCGCTCTACTACAAAAAAAAAAAAAACAGAGGTCCTTCTTTTAGGCCCAAACAATGCAAGAAACAAGGTAAGAGTTTTAATGTTGAACTTCAGTAATTTTTCAGCTATACCTGTGTGTGGATATTTGCTAATTGTAGTGCAAATACATATTACTTAAAAAATATATATGAATATACAAGTCTTTGGAAATCAAAAAAACTTAAAAATAAAGCAAACAAAAATTAAGAACAAAAATATATGAAAAAGTAAAAGAATATGTATACTGTATGCTATACAATAAACTAAAGATAAAGGAAGGAAAAATTCTATTGAGGCCTACTTTTACGCTGTTCACATCTTCTTTAACAGTAGCCCAGCAGTGTAACATTACCGTAGAGGATTAGGCTTTCCACCTGTATAAATACCACAAATCCTTCCTGACCAACCAACTGAAACATCAGACCACGCACACACCCAACCCTTCACTCAGTAGTTGGGTAGGTGGATGGAGCCTATCTTAACTCTCTTGCATGTGGTAATGACCATAATTAGTTTTACCAGAACAAATGGGACATTCTGTAGGATACAAGGAGAACCTGTATACCCGCAGCTTTCAAAGGATGGTGATATCATAGTTGGAGGGATTTTCCCCTTCCACAGCATTGGGGAAATCACAGATGTGTCCTACACAGTCAAGCCACCTGCACTGATTTGCAAGAGGTAAGCAGTTACCAAATGTCTTATTCAGGTGCAGAAAAACATGCATTATCTTAAACAGATTTAAATGATACATTAATTCTAACATATATAATTTTAATCCATAGGATGTCTATGTATATTTGTTTTATTGTTCAATGCAGTCTTGATTTCAGAGCCTTACAGTTTTCACAGTCCATAATATTTGCAATAGAGGAGATCAACAACAGTTCCTCTTTGTTACCTGGAGTCTCACTGGGCTACAAAATCTATGACACCTGCAGTTCAACAGCAACGGGGGTTAGAATGGCCATGGAACTTCTTAATGGAAATGAGAACTCAGAGCTGGATGAGCCCTGCACAAAGTCAGCCCAGGCACAAGCCATCATTGGCGAGACATACTCATCAGTGTCGGTAGCTATTGCAAATAGTATTGGACCTTTCAGTATTCCAGTAGTAAGTAGTTTATGTCATTTTGATCATTAAAATAATCAGTAAAGAGCTTCAAAAGTAGCATAATATCTAGTACAGAAAATTACAATTTAAAATAATGCCTAACATACCATGTGTGAATTTCCTTTTAGATCAGTCACTATTCCACTTGTGAGTGTCTCAGTGACAAAAGGAAATACCCCTCGTTTCTGCGCACTGTTCCAAGTGATTACCACCAGAGCAGAGCACTTGCAGAAATGGTCAAGCACTTTGGCTGGACCTGGGTGGGGGCAATAAGGAGAGATGATGACTATGGAAACAATGGGATGGCTGCATTTACTAAAGCTGCAGAACAGTTGGGAATATGTTTAGAATACTCCCTTCCATTTTTAAATACTTACTCGAATGAAAAATTGCTGAGAATTGTTAAGCAGATCAAAAGCTCCACTTCTCGAGTAATAGTGGGATTTCTCGCTCATTGGGACATGGAGGTTCTAGTGACTGTGCTTTCTGAACACAACATCACTGGATTCCAGTGGGTGGGAAGTGAAAGTTGGATCTCAGATTCAGCGGTAGCCACACTGGATAAGCACAACATACTGCAAGGAGCCATAGGGCTGGCTATCCCCAAAACAAACGTGAACGGTTTAAAAGACTTCATTCTGGATATATATCCACTGAAATCTGTTGGCAGTGCCATTTTTACTGAATTGTGGGAGGCTCTGTTTCAATGTAAATACACAGTGCAGAATGATTCACAGAACCCATCAGTGTGCACAGGAAAAGAGAAACTGTCTGACATGGAAAGCGCCTTCACAGACATGTCCCTGATGCCCATTTTCAGTAATGTGTATAAAGCAGTATATGCTGTTGCTTATACTCTACATGACTTTCTCGGTTGCACACAGTCATGTCCCACAAAGAAGCAGCCAGATCCTCTAACTGTGAGTCAAAAGTCTGAATAAAAAGTATAAAATGCTGCATTTCTCCTGTGAATTAAGAGTTTATTTCAACTTCACATTTTCGTCAGTTTCTAGAGAATCTCAAAAGGGTGCGCTTCAAAACCAAAGATGGTGAAGAGGTTTATTTTGATAAAAATGGAGATCCTCCAGCTAAATACGAAATAATAAACTGGCAAACCATTAAAGAACACCCACATCAGTTTGTCACTGTTGGACTTTATGACACCTCTTTACCTGCTCACAATCGATTAGCTGTAAACATTGCCTCCATTGTCTGGGCACAAAATATGAATAAGGTAAGTCTAAGGGATAAATTCAGATTTTTTGTGTCAGTATAAAAAGAATAAACTAAACTGTGTTTTGCACTATTACTACATTTATCATTATCACAGGTGCCAATATCTGTGTGCAGTGAGAGCTGCCCTCCAGGTACCAGGAAGGCTGTACAGAAAGGAAAGCCTATATGCTGCTTTGACTGTATACCATGTGCAGAAGGAGAGATCAGTAACCACACAGGTACTAAAATATAAAATATGTATTGTAAGAAGATTTGTCAAAATCAGTTCTAAACTATTGAAGTTACATGATTAAGGAGAATTACTGCAATCACTGTATGTAATGTATGCCTTTCACTTCTCTTTGAATCTAATTTAAAAGTTTTTGCTCTTTCTCTCTGACAGATTCAGTCGAATGTGAGCAATGCTACCAAGACTACTGGTCAAACACACACAGAGATGAATGTGTGAAGAAGGAAATTGAATATCTGTCCTATGAGGAAACTATGGGAATTTTGTTGACAGTGGTTTCAATTATCGGCACTTTTATGACAATAATAATAGCCGTCATATTCTTTAGACATAAAAATACTCCAATAGTCAGAGCCAACAACTCAGAGCTGAGCTTCCTGCTGCTCTTCTCACTGGCTCTGTGTTTCCTCTGTTCACTTACTTTCATCGGGCAGCCCTCTGAGTGGTCCTGTATGCTGCGCCACACAGCGTTTGGGATCACCTTCGTCCTCTGCATCTCCTGTGTTCTGGGGAAAACAATAGTGGTGTTAATGGCCTTCAGGGCTACACTTCCAGGCAGTAATGTCATGAAATGGTTTGGGCCTCCACAGCAGAGACTTAGTGTTCTTGCCTTCACTCTCATACAGGTCCTGATTTGTGTGCTTTGGTTGATCATATCCCCTCCTTTCCCCTTCAGAAATCTAAAGCACTACAAGGAAAAGATTATATTAGAATGTCATTTAGGCTCTGCAGTGGGTTTCTGGTCTGTTCTGGGTTATATAGGATTCTTGGCATTTTTATGCTTTGTCCTTGCTTTTCTGGCTCGAAAGCTGCCTGATAACTTTAATGAAGCCAAGTTCATCACATTCAGCATGCTCATATTCTGTGCAGTCTGGCTCACCTTCATCCCAGCATATGTCAGCTCACCTGGAAAGTTCACTGTAGCTGTGGAGATATTTGCCATTTTAGCCTCAAGCTTTAGTTTGCTTTTCTGTATCTTCCTTCCAAAGTGTTACATTATGATACTGAAACCAGAGAAAAATACTAAAAAGCAAATGATGGGTAAAGTGTCAGTTAAATAAGACGTATTACTAACATATGGCTCAATATAAAGTATGGGGTCCTTACATTGCTATTCATATTGTATTAAGGACTAAACACAAATTAAATATATGTAAAGATATTAGAACTTTTTGCTTTCACAGTTGGCTTGATATTCTGTAGCTTTCATCCAAACTGCTATTCTTATTATATTTCTTCTGACACACATTCCAAATAGACTGTTCACATGGAGTTGTATCTACATTTATCTGTAGACTTCTACAAATCTCTAACCATGATCCTTGCTGAACTTTTTGCTCAGGTTCTCTGCAGATCTGGTTATTTTAAACATTGTAATTATTTCCGGTGAATAAGGTCATTTTTAGGCATCTATTTTTTTTTATATTAATTTTAATATTTTTAAACTAATTTAATTAGTGCATTCTCTAACTTGCCTATGTCGATGTATAACAATTTAGTCTTTTTTACATCACTTTATCCCCTAATTAAACAGGAGTTAAAAATGATAACTTTAGGATTTTCCTAAACACTCATGTAAACTTGAACACGCATATAAATGGACACATGCTTTAGTTCTATTCAAGAATTTTTGGCAAAGATATTGTTAAAAACACATTGTGATAAGGGTTTGTTTCTTCATTCTTCATTCTACATTTTTCCCACCCATATGTTTAAGGGCACCAATAAATATAATTATGGAGCTGATTGTAGTTACCTTAATAAAAATAGTAACCAAAGCTTTTGTTTTAATCATATTAATTGACTTTTTAATTATGTTATAATATATGTAAATGGTTTATTTGTTATATTAAAACATATAAACATAATAACAATAAAACAAAATGGAAACTTAACATCCATTAAAAAAATGTTGACTTTACTGTACATGTTCACATTATTGTACACTAGGAAGGTAAAATATATCTACAAAAATTTACATTTACATTACATTTTAATTTGTGAATTCAGCTACTTTAAGAGGCACCCATTCATCCATCCATCCATCCATCCATTTTCTAAACCACTTCTTCCATTTCGCGGGGAAGCTGGAGCCAATCCCAGCTGACTGCGGGTCTAAGGCAGGCTTCACCCAGGACAGGAGGCCAACCCATCAAAGGGCAACACATAGACAGACAACCATTCATATACACATTCCACACAGAAAGGCCCCCGTGGATCGAACCCAGGACCTTCTCGCTGTGAGGTGACCGCGCTAACCACTGCACCACCGTGCCGCCCTTAAGAAGCACCCATTGCTCCGGTTTCCTCCCACAGTCCAAAGGCTGCAGTAGGTTGATTAGATGCTCTAAATTGCCCGTAGGTGTGAATGTGTGTATGAATGGTTGTCTGTCTATGTGTTGCCCTTTGATGGGTTGGCCTCCTCTCCTGGGTGAAGCCTGCCTTAGACCCGCAGTCAGCTGGGATTGGCTCCAGCTTCCCCGCGAAATGGAAGAAGTGGTTTAGAAAATGGATGGATGGATGGATAAATGGGTGCTTGACAAGATCAGAGCAAATTAACTATATGTGTGAAAATGCTCCTGCGTTTACAACGGTAGCATAAATTAGGCTCGACAACAAGGTACTAGCAATATCAAGCAGTAGCCTGATCCCTGCCTTCACTTTTTTAACTGACATTTCTGGGTTGCTTTTAAAACCCATGCCCCACCTCCTTTACCTGACATCTGCTTGTTGATTGGTTCTCAAAGACTGCAAACTTCGAGACATTTCAAAGTACATTTACGGCATTTGGCAGACACTCTTGTCCAGAGACTCAACTAAAGCCTGAAATGTGAAGGATCTGAACACAAAACTGTGTCTGGCAGAGGTAAATGCATTTGTGCACTGCATCAGAAGACTAGACATGCAGAATTCAGAACTATGTGTAGCACTGCAGTACGGCAGATGAGCTGGAGGAAGTGCAGTAAACCCAACAGCAAGAGTCTATTTTCCAGCATGAGCTGGGGGAGAAGGTAGATAGCAACTAAAAAATCTTTGAAGATTGCCAAGACAGATATGGAGGGATTGCTCAAGAAAAGCATACCCCCAGGCTGAAAGGGCAGAAAAAAGAGAAGTCCTGGAGACTAGAGATGAATATAGAGAGACATACACTTAGGATGGCCAGTACAAAGGTACAACAGCATGAAAAAAACTGAAGACAATATAGGACCAAATTATGAGCAGAGTGTGCAGAGCAGTACTGAGGAAGACACAGAGCATCCAAAGGCAAAAACAAAGGAGGACAGGTCAGGGGAAAATGCATTCAAGTATGCCTAGGGTCTTCTGGAACATACGGAGCATGGGAGATTTATGTGAAAGCTTCTTTGAGCTGGCAAACAGAAAACATACACCAATTAGCCATGACACTGACCAGGCCAATAACCACAAGCAAGTGAACAGTCATCTCTTGAACTTCCTATGTTAAAAATAGAAAAAATGGTCAAGTGTAAGGATCTGAAGGATCTGAAGGATCTCTATGGCTAGATGGCTGATTTTTAGCATCTCTAAAATGCCAGGTCTTGTGGGGTGTTCCAGGTATGAAGTGATTGGTAAATTCCATGGAAGGACAACCTGTGAACTGTCAACAATGACGAGCCCCCAGGGTTCATTGATGTTCATTGCAGAGCAAAGGCTAGCCCATCTGTTTTGATGGCAATGAAAAGCTACTGTTTTACAAATTGCTGACTATGATAGAAAGATGTCAGAACACACAGACCATTAAAGGTTGTTATGTATGTGGGAGGTCTGCAATGGAGCTACAAATCCCTTACTATTAACAATGCATTGACAGATTCTATGAAGTGCACCACATCTAGGGTCAGAGAATTCACAGACAGAAACCATGGCCAAACCTGTAGAACACATAATGATGAAAAAATAATTAATATGCTAGGAAATGAGCCACAGCCAAGTATGCAGTGCAAAATGCATTTACCCCTGTGTTACATTACCACTTCTTTTAATAGCACTTTGGGAACATATGGGGACTGAGGAGGCTAAGTTCTTGAGTTTTAAAGGTGAAATGTTGTCCCACTGTTGCCTGATAAAGTGATTTCAGCTGTTCAATGCTTTGCTTTCTCATTTGTCATATTCTGGCCTTATGATAAACTAAATGTCTTCTATGGGTGACAGGTCTGGGCTGCAATCAGGTAAGTTTGGCACCTGGATTAGACAAGCTGTTTAATTATGTTAAGGTTTAGCATGTGCAAACTACTCATGCTTTGTGCACTGATAGACCGCTATAACATTGTGAATGTTTTTGTACTGTGTGCTAATAACAAACCAGATGGTCCTTCTGATCTTTAGCCTAGCACCTACAATTTAAAAAAAAAAGCTTATATTTTAATCTGTCAGAACACAGGACAAAAAAAAACTGTGCTCACAGTTTTTCAGGAGTGCTGCTGAGCCCATGCATTTCTACAAAAGAAATGTGTCTGTTTTTAAAGCAGTTCCATCTGAGAAAGAAGATCAGAGTTATCCAATATTGATTTTTGTCCTGCACATACAGAGACAGCACATACACCAGATCATCTAAATCTTTTAATATTTTCTACTACTGTAACGAATGGGTGGAGTACGAGGAAGCAAGCGCAACGTTTCTCAAATATAAATATAATTTAATAACGAAAAAACAAACAAACACTGATTTCAAAACAA
>JBBPDA010000021.1:15602138-15612142 GCA_037974385.1 Arnoldichthys spilopterus | reverse complement strand
GAATATATATCGTAACATTATCTCTGCAGCAAAGAAATGAAAAAAGATATATTTTGCCCCAAGTTCGGGGGGTGGTGGAGCGGTCAATGGCCATTGACCCGGGTGTATTGTAAATAGACGGTAAGTTCAGTGCAATAGTGTTGTGGATAAAGGTTTTTTGTAAAATGTTTTTTCATTCAGCTACATTTATCTGTTGAAATACCTTGCAAGAATGGAGTTGGGCTGTAATTGTTTTTTCCAAGTGAAGCCAACTGTCTAAATATATTGAGTGACATTTTCTTTGCAACAAAAAAATGACAAGACATATATTGTGGAAGAGTCAGAGCAATTTGCCCAGGTGTATTATAAGTAGAAGGTGAGGTCAGTCCAACAGTCTTGTGGATAAATGTTTTATAAAATGTTTTATCCTTCAGCAAGATCCAGTTGTTGAAATACATTGAAAGAATGGATTTGGGCTAAGAATGATTTTTCTTTGAGCACATCCAGCTGTTGCATGATGTTGCAGATGTTCATTTGTGCAGTGAGTGTGCAGTGAAATTAAAAATATATTTATTTTGTCCTCCAGCCACATTCGGATTCGAGTTGACCCAGGGGTCCAACCCAGGCCCTTCTTGCTGTGAGGTGACCATGCTAACCACTTCACCTCTCACATCACATATCTGTGAGTAGCAAAAGGATGTGCACATCTAGGATTAGCTGTTAATTTTGAAGGTAGCATGTTGAATGTGAAAATAAAGTCTGGGCTGTTTAAATCAATAGGATGACAATCAGAAATGAGTTGACCCCATGTCTTAATTAGAAAAAGGCAGTTCAAAGTCTGATCTTAAAATGTATTTGTGAAGTGCATTATAACACACATGAATGAGATTTATGAGGACATTGGAAAGAGAGCTGCTGATGCTCATTAGGACCACTTCTTTTTGCCATTGACAGATATATAATATTGGATTATAATAACTCTATGCAGAAACCTGGCCTGAGCTGTTCTCAGATGAACCAAATGTCTGTGGAACAGTGTGCTGTGGTCAGTCGACATGTTGAGCTACAATAGCATGTCTTCATAGACACAAAGTGCATGTGCTTGACTGGTTTGCTTCCACCCCAAGTCTAATTTCTATTGAAAATACATGGAGCATCATGAAGAGGACAATCAGACAACAGTGACCGTGGCCTGTTGAGCAACTAAAGTTTTGTATTAAGCAAGAATGGACAACATTTTCAACTGCAAAGTTGCTACAATTACTCTCTTCGTGTTATTAAAAGAAAACAGCCTTTGAATTCAAAATCTGTGTATATTTACAAAATGCAAATTACTGAAAAATTAGTTTTTTTGTACGTTTATGAGCTAAATAAATATTCATGAAGTTAACATATCACAGATTTCTTTTCTAAAAATTGAATTTGTAAAACAAAAAGAAAAAAAAGAAATACATTTATAGTTGGAAACATGAAGGCCTACAGGTACTGAACCTATTAGTTTGCACAAAATATGTTAAACATATAGCATAAAAAGTCAGCCACCTATTAATTGTTTAACTTCTTTTGTCAGGTCAATATGACCAATGTATCTTATTTCTTAAGACTGACCCAAAGAGGCAGCTTATTTTCTGGGAAAGAAAGATGTGAAAAAATGCATATATCAACTATAAGAGAGTTGCCGAGGTCTGCACCAATATTTTTGCAGACTATATGTGTAAAGATGTTGGGCTTGCAGTTCTAAGGTTTTATTTAAAGGAAATCAAACACTGATTGAAAGTAAATACAAAATTGCAAACATGGTCTTCAATATAAATCACTGGATCAAGAGACATGGCATGACACCAGTAGTTTACCAATAGAAACCAGAGGCACAACAGGTTTGGTAACAGAGACCAAACAAGGACATGGTAAGACATGAGGGCTTAATGAGGACTAGACAAGGAACACCTGAGGACAGGAGGACATAGAATGATGCACAGCTGAGGAAGGGGCAAGACTAAGGTGGGGCTAAAGAACACATGGACTGCAGAACAAACATGACCACATTGCTGATATAAACAAACAAATCTGACAGGGTAATACAGGGATCAGAAGGTTAAGAGAGCAAGGCCCATGGTACGAGCCAAACCTGACACTAAGGAATACATTTTTTAATGAACATATTTTAAAATAAATTTTGCTGTTTTGAAATATAGAAAGGGTTTTTTAAAATATAACCATGAGTATTTTATAATAATACTTTTTTGTGGCTTGTTAGAAAATGTAGAAAAGGAAAAAATATATGCCTGCAGTGAGTTCAGCACAACCTCACCCTCCACAATCCAGCTGAGACATTACAGAAAAAATGGCAATCATTACAATCTTTAAAACATATCCACACCTCCTGTGACCACACTCACACCCACAGGGACTTACCAGACATCATAACAGAGTGCCTATTTAAATGTAGCTGCCCCTGGTCTATCAGAGGGTTGGAAGCCACAGAGCATGCCATGCAGTACATTTTAAGCCTCATACAATTTTTATTAATGCTCTGGGTAACTGGGCTCAGCCTGGCAGCATTCAAATCTGACCCAATCAGTTGCAGTCTATGGGCTGAGCCCCAGCTGCCTGACCTTTCTATGAATGGAGACTTTGTGATTGGAGGGATTTTCTCTATTCATTACTACATGAGATCAGAGCAGATCACGTACACCAGGATGCCACCACAACGACAGTGCTCTGGGAGGTCTGTCTGTGAGTGTAGAGTTAACAGTACAGCAGGACACGCTGTGGGAATTACAGAGAAATAACAATGAATGAAGTTATTTGTATTATGTTTTCTTCACTATTGTGTTATTTCATTTGTTAGTCATATCTACAATTGGTAAAACAACAAAAGAAGTCTGCATTTTTTCTCTTGTACTGTCTCTCAACAGTATGGATTTCAGTGAGTTGCAGTTTGCCCGGACCATGGAGTTCGCCATCCATGAGATCAACAACAGAACAGATCTCCTGCCGGGAATCACATTGGGGTACCGGATACATGACTCATGTGCTGCCGTGCCCATGGCGATCAAAGCTACATTTCAATTAATCAATGGCCTGGATACAGTTTTTAATGACACTGATTCCTGTTCAAAATCTGCTGCTGCTGCTGTACCTGCCATCATAGGGGAGTCTGCTTCTACCCCATCAATAAGCATTGCCAGAGTGCTGGGTGTGTTTGAAATTCCGCAGGTAAATATTGTAGACTACTACACAAGGTGAAATATTAAAAAAGTATAATGTTGTGATACAGTAATTATGTGAAAACGCGGCCAGAGATCTGTAGTATAATGAGTTTTGTCTATTATGTTATGCAGCAATTGAAAAATCAGAAAATAGGCCTATGACAAATTTAGACAATTCAATGGAAATTTAAGTAACTGTTCTTTTGCTTTTTATACACTAAATAACAGGTGAGCCACTCCTCAACTTGTGCATGTCTGAGTGATAAGCGTCAGTATCCTTCCTTCTTAAGGACCATACCGAGTGATCACCACCAAGCAGCCGCCCTGGCACGGATGGTCAAGCATTTTGGCTGGACATGGATTGGGGCAGTGCGCAGCGACTCAGACTATGGAAATTACGGCATGGCATCATTTCTAAAGGCTGCACAAGAGGAGGGGATCTGTGTGGAGTACTCTGAGGCCTACTTCAGGACACAACCACGCAGTAAACTGGAGAGAGTGGTAAACGTCATCCGCAGATCAACAGCCAGAGTAATAGTGGCATTTGTCACTTCAGGAGACATGAGGATGCTCTTAGAGGAACTTGCAAGACAACCCCCACCTCCCCTTCAGTGGATAGGCAGTGAAACATGGATCACAAATCCAGAATTTCTAAAGTATAACATGTTCTCAGGGGCAATAGGTTTTGGCATCCCACAGTCAGTCATCCCAGGTCTCCGTGAATTTCTTCTAGACCTCTCTCCAGCCCAAGCATTGAAATCACCCCTGTTGACAGAATTTTGGGAGAGCTCCTTCAGCTGTAGCCTGAAAGGAAAGACAGGCTCCTCTGAGGGTGCACGAGTATGTGATGGAAGTGAGAACATCCGCGCACTGCAGAACCTGTACACAGACACGTCACAGCTGCGCATCACTAACATGGTGTACAAAGCAACATATGCTATAGCATATACCATTCACAGTGTTATCTGTAATGATCAGCAGTGTGACAAAAACATTAAATTCTCACCATGGCAGGTACAAAACTGTGTCATGGAAAAATGTATCATTAATGTATGTTTTTGAAATGCATATCTTTGCATAAAAAAAGTGATGAATGTATATATATATCCCCAATGTCATTGCAACGTAACAGTGACACAAATTGCATACCTCTGTAGATACTCGAGCAGCTAAGGAGAGTGAACTTCACTACAAAAAATGGACACCAAGTCTTGTTTGATTCTAACGGAGATCCTGTAGCAGTCTATGAGCTCATTAACTGGCAGGTTAAGAAAGATGGCACTTTGGATTTTGTAACTGTGGGCCGCTATGACTCATCCAAACCAAGAGGACAGGAGTTCAGTATGAGCAGAGCTATCAGCTGGGTGGGGGGACAGACAGAGGTACAGTAAAAGATGCTGAGTACTTTGGCCACAATACACAAAGCATTGTGGTTTACTGACATTTTGACATACTATTTGTATTTGTATAATATCTTTCATAGGTGCCAGTGTCTGTGTGCAGTGAGAGCTGTCCTCCAGGCACCAGGAAGGCCGTGCAGAAAGGAAAGCCAGTTTGCTGCTATGACTGTATACCATGTGCAGAAGGAGAGATTAGTAACAACACAGGTTCAGCACAATACACTGCTGGAGACAGCCACAGTCTAGTTTTTTTTTCAATCTGTTTGTTAAGGCTCTAAATGTGCTTTTCTAACCTCTTAGACTCCCTGAACTGTCTGCAGTGCCCCCCTGAGTTCTGGCCCAACATGAAGAGAGACTGTTGCCTCCCAAAGCCTTTGGAGTTCCTCTCCTGGGATGACACACTAAGCATCATCCTGACAGTGCTCTCTGTAACTGGGGCTTTCATAGCTCTGTGTGTGGCTGCTGTCTTCTACAAACACAGAACGTCTCCCATCGTCCGTGCAAACAACTCTGAGCTGAGCTTCCTGCTGCTCTTCTCACTGACTCTGTGTTTCCTCTGTTCACTTACCTTTATTGGTCAGCCCTCTGAGTGGTCCTGTATGCTGCGCCACACAGCGTTTGGGATCACCTTCGTCCTCTGCATCTCCTGTGTTCTGGGGAAAACAATAGTGGTGTTAATGGCCTTCAGGGCTACACTTCCAGGCAGTAATGTCATGAAGTGGTTTGGGCCTCCACAGCAGAGACTCAGTGTTCTTGTTTTCACTCTCATACAGGTCCTGATTTGTGTGCTTTGGCTAACAATATCCCCTCCTTTTCCCTTCAAAAATTTTAAGCACTACAAGGAAAGGATCATCTTGGAGTGTGGTTTAGGTTCAGCTGTAGGTTTCTGGGCTGTGCTGGGTTATATAGGATTTTTGGCTGTTTTGTGTTTTGTTTTGGCTTTTCTGGCTCGGAAGCTGCCTGATAACTTTAATGAAGCCAAATTCATCACATTCAGCATGCTCATATTCTGTGCAGTTTGGATCACTTTTATCCCAGCTTATGTCAGCTCTCCTGGAAAGTTCACTGTAGCTGTGGAGATATTTGCCCTTCTGGCCTCAAGTTTTGGTTTAATTACTTGTATTTTTGCTCCAAAGTGTTTCATAATCATGTTTAGGCCAGAGCAGAACACCAAGAAACACCTTATGGGCAAAGTACCATCTAAAGCTCTTTGAAACCCTCACACCTATTGCAAAAACAGCATGAATGTTTAGCATGTTATATAAAATAAGTATAACTATGTTTAGGTTTGCTTAAACATCCTTTAGCAACTTTTCCAATACATGAATAAAAGAAACTGTTTTATGTTGGAATATGGAAATATATCATATCTTGTGTTTAGGCTCAATGAGCTTTACAAACATCTCTGATATTTAACTTTACTTATAATAAATAGTGAGCTTTACAAACAATTGTGATATATAACTTTACTTATAATAGATGTTGACTGCAAAATGAAATTTAAATGTTTGTTTATTAAAAAGTGAAAACATTTTTTCACAATCCCATTAATGTTAACAGTTTTAGTTTAACCAATGTCTAAAACCCCTCATTAAAATTACAGATATAGAAATAGAAGAAAATATGGTTGTTGGTTTTGGTATATTATGGTTTTTGGTTGCCTGGCTGCTTCAGGGCCTGGGCAGCTTGCAGCCATTCTTTTATCTACGAATTTTGCATCATATCAAAGATAATGTGAGACCAACCATCCAAAGATTGAAGTTGAATCAAAGGTTGACTGTCAACAGACTATATTTAACAGGATTGTCCTAAGCACACTTGTAAATCCACCAAGAATGTGTCAAACAGAAGATAATTTTTTTTTACACATCTCACAACGTTTTATATTTGCTCATAGTTATACCTAAATATTTACATACAACCCCAATTTCAGAAATATTACAATAAATCATGAACCAATTGTTCTGAAATACAATAAATTTTTAAAATGGACATTAATGTACTATTTCAAAGCAATGCTTTTAGGCCTTTTTTTAAATGCTGAAACATACACACACACACACACACACACACACACACACACACACACACACACACACACACACACACACACACACACACACATATTCATACTATTATTTACATGTAACATTTTTTACATTTAAATTTTATACCAGAAAACATTAGTGTGTAGTGTCACAGGACTTAATGTAGGTCCCTGGGAGAGTAGATATTGTGCAAGAGAAACATGCATCTGTTCAGTGTCTTAACTGCAAATAATGGACACTTTTCTTTGTTTTGTACAAACTTGTCCTATTTTAGTATTATCTCCAGTTTAAGTACTGTCGTCTTAGTTTACATGCATATCTTGAATCCAGCCCTAAATGCATATTTCCTAGAGATGTTGAGGTCTGCAGTGATTTCAGCTCATCCTCTTTATTTAGTTTAATAATGCCACTAACAATCTAGTTGAAACACACAAAACTTATAGTTATCATTACACTGTTAAGACCTAACCACGCCTCCAGTGTCCACATTCACACCCACAGGGACTTACCAGACATCATAACAAAGTGGTTATTTAAAGACAGCATCCCGGCCTTCAGAGGGCTGTAAGAAACCGAACATGCCATGCAGCTCATTTTAAGTCTGATGCGATTTGTTTCAATGCTCTGGGTAACTGGGCTCAGACCAGCAGCATATAAATCTGACCCAGTCTGCTGCACGTTGTGGGCTGAGCCCCTCTTGCCTGGTCTTTCTATGAATGGAGACGTTGTGATTGGAGGGATTTTCTCTATTCATTACTACATGAGATCAGAGCAGAGCTCCTACACCAGGATGCCACCACAACCACAGTGCTCTGGGAGGTCTGTCTGTGAGTGTAGAGTTAACAGTACTGCAGGACACAATAACAATATGTTATGTGTGTTATGTTTTCTCCAGTCATGTGTTACTTAATGTGTTAGTCACATCTGAAATTGGTGAAACTCTGGTACAAGAAAACCTTCTATTTTTAATTTTTTCTCTTGCTGTTTCACAACAGTATGGATTTCAGTGAGCTGCAGTTTGCTCGGGCCATGGAGTTTGCCATCCATGAGATCAACAACAGAACAGATCTCCTGCCGGGCATCACGTTGGGCTACAGGATACATGACTCATGCGCTGCCGTGCCCATGGCCATTAAAGCTGCATTTCAGTTAGCAAATGGGGTGGATTCAGTTTTTAATGACACTAATTTCTGTTCAAAATCTACAACCTCTGCTGTACCTGCTATAATTGGGGAATCTGCTTCCACCCCATCAGTTAGCATGGCCAGAGTGCTGGGTCTGTTCGAAATTCCACAGGTCAATATTGTAAACTACATTCTTATGGTGCAATATTTAGAAAAAACCTCAGTTAATGATAAAGATTTTAACATGTGGCCAGAGTTCTGATGTGTAAAGTGTTATGTCCATAATGTTAAGCACCTACTTAGAAATGACATAATATACCATAATTAAGCAACAATAATTGTAAAAAATGATTTTACTATTTGTTTTTATTTTTATATATTAAAACACAGGTGAGTCACTCTTCAACCTGTGCATGTCTAAGCGATAAACATCAGTATCCTTCCTTCTTGAGGACCATACCGAGTGATCACCACCAAGCAGCTGCCCTGGCACGAATGGTCAAGTATTTTGGCTGGACATGGATTGGGGCAGTGCGCAGCGACTCAGACTATGGAAATTATGGCATGGCATCATTTCTAAAGGCTGCACAAGAGGAGGGGATCTGCGTGGAGTACTCTGAAGCCTACTACAGGACACAACTGCAAAGTAAACTGGAGAGAGTGGCAAACGTCATCCGCAGATCAACAGCCAGAGTAATAGTGGCGTTTCTCGCTTCAGGTGAAATGAAAGCCCTCTTAGAGGAACTTGTAAGACAGCCTTTGCCTCCCCTTCAGTGGATAGGCAGTGAAACGTGGATCACAGACCCAGCATTTCTGAAGTATAATATTTGTGCTGGGGCAATAGGATTTGGCATCCCACGGTCAGTCATCCCAGGTCTCCGTGACTTTCTTATAGACCTCTCTCCGGCTCAAGCACTGAAATCACCCCTGTTGACAGAATTTTGGGAGAGTTCCTTCAGCTGTAGCCTGAAAGGGAAGACAGGCTCCTCTGAGGTCATGCAGGAATGTGATGGAAGCGAGGACATACGTGCACTACAGAATCCGTACACAGACACGTCACAACTGCGTGTGACCAACATGGTGTATAAAGCAACATATGCTATAGCTCATGCCATCCACGGTGTTATCTGTAATGATCAGCAGTGCGATAAAAACATTAAATTTTCACCATCGCAGGTAAAAAACATGGACAAATATTTATTGTTTTGTCTCGTTTTCAAAATACATATTTTGTGTCATGGAGAAAGATTCTATTTGGTTTCACAATAATTTATATTTATTTATAATGAATCCATATTTTTAGTACTGCATTCGAATAATGGATGGCAGCTCTAGTAACAGTGAGAGACACTTTTACACATTTTGTATCTCTGCAGATACTCAACCAGCTAAGGAGAGTAAACTTCACTACAACCAAAGGGCTTCAGGTCTCATTTGATTCTAATGGAGATCCTATAGCAGTGTATGAGCTCATTAACTGGCAGGTTAAGAAAGATGGCACATTGGATTTTGTGACTGTGGGCCGCTATGACTCATCCAAACCAAGGGGACAGGAGTTCAGTATGAGCAGAGCCATCAGCTGGGTGGAGGGACAGACAGAGGTACAGTATAACATGTCTAGCACTCTTTTATCACAGTACACAGAGCAAGCAAAATGTAAGGCTTTTAAAAATGTTGTTTACGTACTTCCTCACGTATTATTCGTGCTTGTGTTATGTTTTTCATAGGTGCCAACATCTGTGTGCAGTGAGAGCTGTCCTCCAGGCACCAGGAAGGCCATGCAGAAAGGAAAGCCGGTCTGCTGCTATGACTGTATACCATGTGCAGAAGGAGAGATCAGTAACAAGACAGGTTGTTTAAAACAATATAATATGCACTTTTGCTTGGAAATGACCATATTCTTTTTTTGTCCAATAGAGTCTGTCCTGAATGTTTTTTATGTTACCTTGTAGACTCTATCAACTGTCTGCAATGTCCTCCTGAGTTCTGGCCCAACATCCAGCGAGACAGCTGCCTCCTCAAGCCTGTAGAGTTCCTGTCCTGGGATGACACTCTGAGCATCATCCTAACAGTGTTCTCCATCACTGGGGCTTTCATAGCTCTGTCTGTTGCTGCTGTCTTTTACAAACACAGAACGTCTCCCATCGTCCGTGCAAACAACTCAGAGCTGAGCTTCCTGCTGCTCTTCTCACTGGCTCTGTGTTTCCTCTGTTCACTTACTTTCATTGGTCGGCCCTCTGA
>JBBPDA010000021.1:15582269-15602038 GCA_037974385.1 Arnoldichthys spilopterus | reverse complement strand
ATAGTAAACAGTCAGTTCCTAAAATCAGTGTGCCTGAAGCAGGAAAAATGGGCGAGCATAAAGATCTGAACCACTTTGACATGTGACTTTAATGTGATAACTAGACAACTAAGTCAGAGCATCTCAAAAACGACTTTTTGAGTGTTCCACGTGTGCAGTAGTAGGGGTCATAGGCAACCAAGGCTCACTCATGTATGTGGGGAGTGAAGGTGACCCTGTCTGGTCATATCCCAAAGCGGAGTTCCTGTTGCACAGAATGCTGGCTATGATAGAAAGGGGTCAATACACACAGTGCACCACTATCAGCTGTTTCAGCAGCATGAGGGACCTACTTAATATTATGCAGGTGTTCATAATGTTATGGCTAATTGGTGTATGCAAACTTTAAATTGGCTTTGCTGCAAAAAGAAACTTGCATAAGGTATCATTAGCATAACATTAGCATATAGCATGTGTTAAGACAAACAAAAAAGTAAAATATCTTAATAAAACGGGCCCCCCCATATCAATAAATACAAGTGTGTATCTCACCTGCCAGGGCTGAATGGTGTGTATGCTGGCACAGCTATAGCCACTGAAAGGCCCTTTTCCTTCTTCACACCTCATCAAGGCATGCAGGGCATGTGCCAGGGCGTAAACAGCTTTATACACATTATAGGAGGCCCTTAACTCAGACATGTCTGTGTACGCTGTATCTGTGTAACCAAGGTCTTCTTGTCCCGTGCATACTCTTCTCTCCCCTCTGTCAGCCTCTGTTCCTCTGGAAGGAAACATGCACCCAAACATTTCCTCCCAGAAGTTCTGTACCATGTTGTTTTGGGGGTCCCTGTCAGGACGAAGGCGAAGCAGGAAGTCCCGGAGTCCTTGGATTTCCCCTCGGCGGATGGCGATGCCAAGTGTGCCCCCAAGGAATGGCAGCAGACGTGGGGTAAGGAAGACGGGCGAGGTGGCCCAGGCCTCGCTGGCTATCCACTGCCTGCCAGTCACGTTCCGCAAAGCCACTTCATCCATAAGCGGCAACAGGTAGGCCTCAGTAGAAATCACCACCACCACTTTGGCTGTAGAGGCTCCAATAACATGGACAATGCGCCCTACGTCCCTGCGGTTGTTGTCCCGTGGCAGCATTTCAGAGTAGGCCACACAGCCACCGAGCTGCACCTGTACGTCCTGGTGGAAGGACTGAGCAGCGTGGATACCGTAGTCATCGTCGCTGTAGACCAGCCCCACCCATGTCCAGCCAAATCGCCTCAAGATCTGGACAATGGCACGCACTTGGTAAGTGTCACTGGGGATGGTCCTGAAAAAAGAGGGGTACTGTTGCCGGTTGCTGAGACAAGAGCAGGTGGCGAAGTAGCTCACCTGATGGAGGGGAAGAAGAGATTTTTGAGAGAGGCAATGTTTTAAAAAAACACACAGTGGCAGAGAATGTGATAGAAGGAGAGAAAGAGATGAGATGGGAGAAATTAATCTGCAAATAATTTGAATAATCAATTCTCATACAAGGAAATAAAAAATCCCAAGTTCTACGCTTGAGAAGGAAATCACACTTTCCCAAATTCTGTACCATGGGTACACGAAACAGCCCCAGCACACTAGAGATAGCAATAGAGTGAGTGGATCCCGGGTCCCCCACTATCCCAATCACCGAGGGAGAGCCAGTGCAGTCCAGGCTGGAAACGGATTCATCTGTCCCACTGATCAGGGCTGTGGCTGCCCGGAATGCCACCGCCAGCTTCACACAGTTATCGTACAGGTGGTAGCCTAGAGTGACATTGGGCAGTAGGTCGGGGTTCTTGTTGATCTCATCAATGGCAAAAGCCATGGTCTGTGCCTGCTGGAAGCTTGCCATGTCAAACCTGAAGTATTATCAAAGAAAAGGACACTGTATGTGAGCATACGAGTAATGATGAACAAGTCAGTGGGCGCAATCATTCAATTTCTAACTCCGGTTGTGCTTTGCCAGAATTTAGAATGCTGTCCTAAGAAAACCTTGTCTCTCCATTTTTTTTTCAGTGTACATCATAATGAACACAGCAGCTGCCCTTTTATAATGAACAGACCACTATATATGTTTGAAAGTTACGTGGCTTAATGTCTGTCTGGATATCCTTATTTTACAAAAAACAACAGAATTCCCACATGTCCTGGAATGTCTGGATTAACATGGAATTTTAATGTATTATTTTTGGGCAAAGTTGTTAAAGATATATCAAGGAATTTAGTTTGTAGTATGTTTAAATTATTGTTTTCATTTACCTAAACGAAAAGTATTTATTCAAGTATTAATGCAGAATTTTTCTTTATCAGGTGATTTTACACTTTTCATTTAACATATATGAATTTGGCCTTAAAATATGTAAATAAAGTTAAAATACCGCAGCTGCTTTTTTTGTCTGCTCAGCACAAAAGACTTCTTGTTTTTTCTGTTCATAATAAGTCAAGAAATTCAGCTTTTTAGTCAGTGAATGGTTGCAAATTTGACATTCTACTTAGAAAGGGAACATTTAAACTAAACCTTTGCAAATTAGGGAACAAAAAAACATTGTAAATGCAATGAATGATTATATAGTTTCTTTTTTTTTACTTAAAGTAAATCTACATAATCTGCAATATTCTTCTGTGTAATATTCTCCACTTTACAATATTCTTCTGTTTTTTTTATGTGTAAAATGGGTGCAACTTATACACATATATAGGTTTATATAGAACACTTCATACACTAATGTCTATTTATATTATTTTGTAAAGTTTACTTTTTTTATCTTATTGTGTTGTATAGTTTTTTTTAATTATCTATTGCTTTACCACTCTTTGCTGATCTTACCTTTGGTACTGTCGTAGCAATGCAAATTTTCCACTTTTTTTAGGTTTATCTTATGTTATCTTAGAAAAATACCAAGATTAAGTACCTTTAAATTTAAGGCGGATAAAGCTAAGATTTCGTTTTTAGTGTATACTACACATCCAGATTTTCTTTTTTGCTTCTTTTGTTTAGTAAAAGCATTTATTCCTTATTTTAAATGTTTTTTTTTTCTGTAGTTTTTTCTGTAAGTTGCTAAGAATTTGTTTGAATTTAGAATTTGTTTTGCTTTTAAGTTACAGTTCTGTAGTTTTTGGACACAACAGTATGCATTTTAGAGCTTCCTTCTACTTTCATTTCCTTTACCAAACACAGTAGACATTACATTCCCTGTTCAGTATATGATGTAAATGCACTTCAGCACAATGATGGTGACTTTTGACATTGCACACATTCAGCCTTCAGCTGTTACACATGTAAAATACACAAAAATTGCAAATCACATTCATTTGTTGCTCGTTTGATTAATAAATGTTTCTTATCCTCTTCTTCTGAACTGCCTATATGTTATTCTCTTAGCACTCCTTTCCCCAGTCAAGGGCCACTCACTGTTCACAGTAGGGCTGCTCCGGTTCCCTGGTGAAGCTAAGTTCTGGAAACACAGTGAGAAAGTGGACCTCGAACAGGCCTCCTAGAATCAAATCTCCATCCTGGTGCATCCCATTCAGCTTAAAGTGCCCCCTGAGCTGACAGGAGCCTGAGCCCTTGGCTGAGCCAGGGTCAGGGGATGCAGAGAGGGAGCGATAGGCTGAGAAAGTCCAGACCATGCACAGATACACGGAGAAAACAAGATACATCTTCACTTCCTCTCTCTCTTCTGCCTCTCTCCGTCTTCTTCCCTGGTTTGTGGTAAACATGGGTGATATTGTTTTATACAGCAGGTGGGGTCATGTGGGCCTCTGAGGAGATGATCTTCC
This sequence comes from Arnoldichthys spilopterus, assembly GCA_037974385.1. NCBI lineage: Eukaryota > Metazoa > Chordata > Actinopteri > Characiformes > Lepidarchidae > Arnoldichthys > Arnoldichthys spilopterus. The sequence goes on along the minus strand of JBBPDA010000021.1, from coordinate 15,598,261 downwards.
TGTATTGCTTTTTCAGGTCTCATAAATTGTTTTTGTAATTGTGGGAACATTGAAATGACATTTTCAGTGACGTTTACTTGTTTATTTCTGGCTACACATGCATGTTATACTGTGTGTCAAATGGATAAAGACATGTTGGTATGAACCAAGTTCATTACTTCACTTTTACACACCAATCACCCATAACCTCATGACCAAGGACAGGTAAAGTGAATAACATTGAACATCTAGATATTTCATTATAATGCCACCTGTCAGGAGGGTGGGATATATTAGGCAGCACGTGAACAGTCAGTTCTTGAAGTTGGTGTGCTTGAAGCAAGAAAAATTTTTCAATGGCCTTATTGTGATGACTAGATGCCTTAGGTCAGCAGGGAGTGTTCCAAGTATGCAGTAGTTAGTATCTAACAAAAAAAGGCTCACTGGTGCATGTGTGAAATGAAGGCTAGCCCATCTGGTCCGATCCCGCAGAAGAGCTATTGTGGTTTAAAAAGTAAATGCTAACTGATAGAAAAGGGTCAAAACACACAGTGTGCCACAGATAGAGCTGTTTCAGCAGCATGAGGGACCTACTCAATATTAGGCAGGTGGTGTTAATGTTATGGATGATGAGTCTCTCTCTAAATCTCTTACCCATGATGTGTTCTAGTGATCTATGGTGAATATAGGGAGGAAATACAGGGCTCCTTCCGTTGTATAAGCATCATTATTCACAGAATCAGCTTGCTTTGAACATCGTGTTTATTCTGTGGAAAGTGCATATCAAATAATAAAAAAAAATACATGATTTAAAGTGATGACAAAATTCAGTTTTCTTAATATATATATATATATATATATATATATATAATACAATGTATTTTTTAAGTGTACCCCTGCATTATCACAAAACTATAAGCAGGCCTGTCCTAAAATCATTACCTGTTAGTTTTCTCATTGTCCTGCAGATGGCAATGTGAGACCTGGTTTTGCATCCGCTGCGCACCAGGGTTACATGGAAAGTCTGAATCTGAGACTCCCCCACACAGCTCAGTGCATTGCTTCTAAAATGAATACACACACTTCTGTACACTGACGCATACCTTCATAAATTTTAAATGTTTGGAATTACTAATACAAAGTTTTGGCCTTTTTAATATAAAATAATTTCTACAATGTAGATTTATATACTGTAAGCTCCAAAAGCCACTTTAGATGGTTCCTTCAGTATTTGCAGTAGGTTTTGTTACAGAAAGAAGTTAGTATGTTATAATTTTGTATTTTCAGTTTGGTCCTTGTCATTATCTACCTGCAGTTTCGAAATATGAGGCATTCTGGATTAAAATTTTAGCATAGATTCATTTTTGATGCTTTCTCAGTTATTTTCGATTCATCTACAATCTTTTTCATCAACATTTTTACAGCTTCTTACAAATGGGTTGAAACCTATAAAAATGCACAGTGTTTGTGTTAAATTACACATTAGTATATGTATCTGAACATTAATTCCAACCTTTAACTTTAACAAACTTTTGCACCCACCCAGCAAGATTTATGTGCATTCTCACTTTATTTCATATTGGCTGGATTTCAAATGGCTCCTTATTCACTATATAGTGCACTTGATAAATAGTGCATTAAATGTCTAAGAAAAATCTTTTAAGATTCAGCCACTGGCTTCAGACCTCCCTACTAAAGATTCAGTTCAACGTATCATTGTGAAATTTGCAGTACACCATACACACCAATCAGCCATAGCATTACTACCACTGACAGATAAAGTGAATAACACTAGTTACTTTATTACAGTGGCACCTGTAAGTGTGGGGTATATTAGACAGCAAGTGAACAGTTATTTCTTGAAGATGATGTGGTGGGAGCAGGAAAAATGGGTGAGAGTAAAGATCTGAGCCACTTTGACAAGGGCCTTATTGTGATGGCTAGTCAGAGCATCTCCAAAAGGACAGGTCTTGTGGAGTGTGCTATGTAAGTAGTTAGTACCTACCAAAAGTGATCTAAGGAAGGACAACTGGTGAATTGGGAAGAGGGGCCTGGGCACACAAGGCTCACTGGTTCATGTGGGGTGTGAAGGCTGGCCTGTCTGGTTTGATCCCAAAGAAGATCTCTAAATGTCAATGCCTAATCTCAAAGAAAGGGGTCAGAACATACAATGCACCACAGTCAGAAATGTTTCAGCAGCATGAGGGACCTACTCAATAATAGGAAGGTGGTGTTAATGTTATGGATGATCAGTGTATGAACTAGGGAGCCATTTGAGATTCAACCATTGTCTCTCTCAATTCCTTACACTTCTTGTTTGTCTCTGCTTCCTTTGCTTCCTCTTCCTCTTGCTTGCCTTTTACATTACTTACACTGTATTATGTTGTGAAATCAGTTGCTTTGATGAATCTCTTAATAAAAAATTTTTGTCCGGACAGTGATATGTTATTATTATTATTATATATATATTATTGATGGTTTTTATTAAAAGTTTTGAATGTGATTAATGGAGAGCATGTAGATCTTCTACAGTTTCCTGGGATGTTCTATCCTCAGCCCACTAGGTTGTTTTTCTCCTCCCAGATACCTTTGTCTCTCATTGGCCTGTCTCACCATCAATTCACCATGTCACCATATGACATAACTGTCCTATCTTTTTAAAAGCAAGCATCTTCCAATTTGCCGTTCACTTTAGATGGGGTTATCTGTGCTGATGAACTTCTTCAGAAGCCTCTGCAATGTTTGGAAAGATGCCAGTCTGTGTGCTGGTACTGATGGCCCTCGTTCTGCCCAGCGATGAATCCTCTGACTTGAATACTGCCTGTTGGAGGCTTGGGAAATTTGTTCCTCATGTGCTAGAGGCAGATGGGGATGTTATTCTTGGTGGGCTTTTCCCTCTGCACTACGTAGCTCCAGAGCCTGACCATAATTTTACAGACCAGGCACAGGATACGAGGTGTAGCGGGTGAGTGAGACTGCATGTGATGACTGTGAATGGGCTCTGGAAAAAAGACACTCACATGACAGGAGCATTTTACAGTTTCTAGCAGAGATGGGAAGACTCCAGAACTGAGTATCTGGAGGTCGCAGAGCTCTCTGGTTAAAGGACAGCACCTAAGTTAAAACTGTACTTTCCAAACAGAACATGAATGGATGAATGACAGCAACCACTTTTTCTTTATTTGCTGTGAAATCCCATGTTGTCTTTTCCTCCTTATGTGAAAAATTGCAATGCTGACTGTGCCTTCATTAATTATTGTTTTCTTAACTCTAGGCTTTCTCCTGCATTCTCTTGTGCCATTTTCTATCTGTATAGGTTTGACCTAAGGGCCTTTCGCTGGGTCCAGACTATGGTGTTTGCTATTGAGGAGATAAACAAGAACCCTGCCCTTTTGCCAGGAGTGACACTTGGTTATCGAATTCTGGACAGCTGCGATCATGTCCACACAAGTCTGCAGAGTTTGTTCTCTCTGGTCAATGGCTCCTCTGTCTTTCAAACAGAGGGATCTGCAGTCAATAGCCCTCGCTGCCTCTCTAGCGCTCCAGTACCTGCTGTCATAGGCCTGGCATCGTCTACACCAACCAGAGCAGTAGCCCACATTTTAGGACCCTTTGAGATCCCCCTGGTGAGCTTGGGCATAAATGATTGTTAAGAAGGTGGTTACTGTACAGTTCAGCAGCCTTTTCATAACCACACATGTTTGCTACAAAATAGAGTTTAATGGCTGGATTGAACTGGTTTGAACTTTCTATCACCTGAAATGTTTGATGAATGACACCCATTCATCCATCCATCCATCCATCCATCCATCCATCCAATCTAATCCATTAAAAATCAAGCATTGGTAATTAAATATTTATGACAAAAGGTAGGGGTAGAGGGGCGATAGTTGAAACAAAAAAGGTTGACTGTTTAGTCTTTTGATCTTATATTCTTTTATTTTACTTTAGTTAGAAATGGTAAGAATGGTAAGAATGGTAAATGAATATTCATGAATGACTGCAATTTATGTTCATACTGCCATTTGATTAATAACAACCCTCTGTGTATCACTCAATTTTAATCTTTGTTAGCCTTCTGCTATATAGCTTCCTGCCTATAATGTCTGTTATTGCTACTTAAACAGCCTAAAAATGTTTTAATGTTCTTTTGCTTATCTATAGCGGTACCAAATGAGATTTTTAAAATTGTGTTTATAATATTGTAGGTGTTGTACTTTAAATATTATTTTTTACTTGACTGCAATAGTCAGTCAAAAATTATTTTGCTTAATACTACTGACAATTTATTGGTACTAAAAGGAATTTCACAGTCATTTCAACATTGTTTCTCATTTGTAGTAAAAGTCTGCTTATTTTGTGTACAGTGAACTCAAAATGTTGTAAGTAGAAAAAGGGATCACAGTCCCTTCCACTCGTTCACTTCTTCTCTGTCTGCCTCTCTCACTCCTCCTAGATTAGCTATTTTGCCACCTGCACATGCTTGACCGACAAGCGTGTATACCCATCCTTCCTGCGCACCGTCCCCAGTGATGTCTTTCAGGTGCATGCTCTTGTGCAACTGATGGCCCATTTTGGCTGGCGCTGGGTGGGCACAGTGGGCACAGATGATGACTACAGCCGCTATGGCATCCAAGCCTTCACTGAGCAGCTGCAGGAATGGGGTGGCTGTGTGGCTTTCTACCACACCATCCCCAAGGTTCCCACTCTGGAAAAGATCAGCGCCATTGCTGATGCCCTGGAGGCCTCCACAGCCCGGGTTGTTGTGGTGTTCGCTACAGAGGGCCAACTTATGGAGCTACTTTCTGAGGTGGCACGGAGGAACCTGACTGGCTGGCAATGGGTGGCCAGTGAGGCCTGGGTGACTGCTAGGATTCTCACTGCACCAGAGTTCCAACATGTGCTTGCTGGTACTTTAGGGTTTTCCTTCAGAGGCGCCAACATTTCTGGCCTGCCTGAATTTCTATTACGTGTGAAGCCCTCACCTGGCTCTGGGTCTGCCTTTACTAACCAGTTCTGGGAGGAGCAATTTGGCTGTAGGCTGGCTTATGGAGATGGTGAGTTCTTGGGTAGGCCACTCTGTACTGGTCTGGAGGATCTGAGGCTGGTGGAAAGCAGCTACACAAGTGCTACTCCAGTCCGGGTTTCCTATAATGTGTATAAGGGCATATATGCTATCGCTCATGCTCTGCATAGCATATTACAGTGTACACCTCGGGGCCCAGACCAGTCAGGCTGTTACACTGGGTCAGAGTTCACACCGGGACAGGTAATTTGACTTGTTAGGCTTGGATGCTTCATGAGACCAAGTGCTTTCTGTTAAATTACTGAAAATATGTTGTGTATTATAAATACATATTGTGTATATATACATTTTTCAGCAACAATACTAAGATCCAACATGCATTTTATCGCCCTTTTTATTCTAATAGTTACTTCACCATCTAAAGAGGGTGAACTTTACCAACCAGTTTGGAGAAAAAGTGTACTTTGATCATAACGGTGAGCCAGTTCCCCTGTATGACATAATTAACTGGCAGAAAGATGGCACAGGTAGAATCCGGTTCCAGAGGGTGGGTGGCTATGACGGTTCGGCCCCTCGTGGGCATCAGCTTGAAATGGACGAAATTTCCATAACATGGACAGGAGGGCAGAACCAGGTGAGTTTGTCCACTCATTGTAACACAATTAGTTCAACAGCAAAATCTCTTTTTGTGCTAAAGGCACAGTTTTAATTTCCATTGTGCTCATCATAGGGAAATGTCTTGGCTATAAAAATGATTGTTAGCATATTTTACTAAGGTGTATTTAATTTGCTTAACGAAGAAGATTAAATTCCCTCAATTTTAATAGGTAATTACAGTGAAATTCTCTCTACAGGTGCCTGTGTCAATGTGCACGTTGCCATGTCCTCCTGGGACTAGACAGGCCACACGGCCAGGCCAGCCGATCTGTTGTTTTGACTGCATGCCCTGCGCTGATGGGGAGTTCACCAACACATCAGGTAGATAATAGTAAAAGGGATAGTGTTAAAACTTTTTATTTAATTAATTCATGATTATTTATTTAAATACATTTTTATTTATTTATATTTATTTTTATGTATAATTATTTTGGGTCATGCTACCATGTGATAACAAATAGGGTTCAGGTGTAAAATTCTGTGTGTTATACTGAACAAACTATAGTCCCACTTTATTTTCAATGTCACATTTACAATAGTTTTTGAAAGCCATGTTTCATTTTAAAGTCACTTCTTAATGATTAAAACCACCGACACAATGTTTTTAACCACTTTTTCTTAAAAACATTGATTTAAAATGGGACAAGAACACATGAATTAAAACAAAAACACATGAAATTCACCACTCAGATTTAGAAAACTTTATTGATCCCAGAGGAAATTTTTAGTTATGTGGTAATTAGTAATTAGTTATGGTAATTGTTAGTCATGTGACATGCTAATTTTGCATGCAGACAAGCTAAAAAAAATTAAATTAGAAAAGCTATCAGTTTTTGGTTGGTTAGTTTAAGGAAAAATAAGGAATTTACTGATAGCAACTTTTTTATGGCTTGTTCTTATTGAAACTAAACTTTGGGCTTCAGATTTAATTCACATAATTTGCCACTGTAACAGGTTTTGACTGTATTTCAATTCTTAGTACATTTAGTAACCCACCTTTTTTTTTTTCTTTAAATGTTTGTTTTTATATATTTTTTAAATTTATAACATGTCTAAGGTCCTTATAAATGTTTAAATTCATAGATCATCCAGCAAAATGTGTTTATGTTTTGCTCAGGAGCCACTGAGTGCATCAAGTGTCCAATGTACTACTGGTCTAATGCAGAGCGGGTGGCATGTGTGGCTGGCGTAGAGGAGTTCCTTTCTTTTCAGGAGATCATGGGTATCATCTTTGTTGCTCTGTCCCTCCTCGGAGTGGCTGCAGCGGCCGCTGTCTCAGTAATCTTCTTTCTCTTTCGAGCCACACCTATAGTCAGAGCCAACAACTCAGAACTGAGCTTTCTGCTCTTGCTGTCACTCAAGCTTTGCTTCCTTTGTTCATTGGTGTTCATTGGCCGACCCTCGCTGTGGTCCTGCCAGGCCAGGCAAGCAGCATTTGGCATCAGTTTCGTCCTTTGCATCTCCTGCATCCTGGTCAAGACCATCGTAGTGCTGCTGGCCTTTCGCTCCACCATGCCTGGGTCCACGTCCCTCAAACGCTTCGGGCCTCCTCAGCAGAGAGCTTTCGTTGTCTGCTGCACTGCAGGCCAGGCCATCCTTTGTATGGGTTGGCTGGCACTAGCACCTCCTTACCCCTACAAGAACACTTCCTATCAGGGCGGGAAGATTGTGCTGGAGTGTAAGGATGCATGGCCTTTGGGCTTCTACATGGTGCTGGGGTATATCGGTCTGCTCTCTTGTGTTTGCTTTGCTCTGGCCTTTTTGGGACGGAAGCTTCCAGACACATTCAACGAGGCCAAGCTCATCACTTTTAGTATGTTGATATTTTTTGCTGTGTGGATCTCTTTCATACCGGCATACAACAGCACCCCAGGAAAATACACAGTGGCCGTGGAGATTTTTGCCATCCTGGCCTCTGCTTTTGGGCTGCTGTTCTGCATTTTTGCTCCAAAATGTTACATCATTCTGCTGAGACCTGAACTCAATACCAAAAAAGGAATCACTGGGAAAACATTCAAATGAACTGCTAATTCAGCTGTGTTCCCAACAATTGACATAATACCTAAACTTTGTTTGCCACTTGAATGTCTACATCAAGGGTGCCCAAATCCAGTCACACAGCACAGTTTGGAAGTTCCTCACTAAACTTGACCATGAACAGATTTTTGAAACCAGGTGTTTTTGAGCAGGGAAATCACCAAACTGTGCTGGACTCCAGGACTGGATTTAGGCACCTCTTGCCTACATCATAGATAGGTATACCCAATAGAACATCTGCAGGCAGAAGCTCTATTTCTAATATTTTACTGTACAGGGTTTCACTATAAATGTTCATCATAATGTTATAATGTATGATATTAAGCAATAAAGTTTATTTTGTAAACATGAATCTCCTATCCTCATGCCTAATATTTCATATTTCCTGTTGCTTGTTCATTACACAATAAAATACTCATGAAGCAGATTTTATGAACATTTTATTTTGCCATGTTATAATGTTTAGTATGTTTCTATTCACAAATATTACAGAACCATGATATATACACATGTTGTTTACGCCCATCTTGACACTAAACATACTGTAAATCTATAAAAACAACAACAACAAAAAACAGCATTGGTTACTGCTCATAAATACCAGAGGGAATATCTGAAAGGGTGTTATCAAAGTTAAAAAGCAGGTTATTTGAGGTTTGTCAGTTTGATAAAGAAACTGAAATTCTTAAATTAAGAAATTAAAAAATGTTTATGCACATTTAAATTCAGTAATGCTAAGCAAGTGAAAAAACATTTTCAAAGCTGGAAAAAACATATATTTAAGTTAGTATATAAAAGAAGTATAATATTATTTAGCTGAAGCCAAAATATAACAAGTACAGTCATATGCCAAAGCTTAAATAACCCCAGACAAATTAAAAATTGTTTTGTGGATTTTAAAAGTAAAAATAACATCCATTACTTTTAATATTGCACTTTTCTGCTAAATTAGGTGCACAATTTGCAATTATTAGTTTAACATACTGGGAACTTTTGAAAGGCCATGTTTTATAATTTATTTTTTTCTAATCTGTTAATCAGGAAATAAACAACATGTTCTCTGTAGAGAATGCACTTTTCGATAAGTAATTAAACCAGTAATTTGACTGGCTTAGGTTTTTTTTTACTAGTTCTATATATGGTGTTAAATATTAAAGCTTTTTTGCCCTGTGTGTGAAAGTCTCAGAGAGCTTTAGATGGTACTTTACCCATAAGGTGTTTTTTAGTGTTCTGCTCTGGCCTGAATATGATTATAAAACACTTTGGAGCAAAAATACAAATAATTAAACCAAAACTTGAAGCCAGAATAGCAAATATCTCCACTGCTACAGTGAACTTTCCAGGAGAGCTGACATAAGCTGGGATAAAGGTGATCCAGACTGCACAGAATATGAGCATGCTGAATGTGATGAACTTGGCTTCATTAAAGTTATCAGGCAGCTTCCGAGCCAGAAAAGCCAAAACAAAACACAAAACAGCCAGAAATCCTATATAACCCAGCACAGCCCAGAAACCTACAGCTGATCCTAATCGACACTCCAAGATGATCCTTTCCTTGTAGTGCTTAAAATTTCTAAAGGGAAAAGGAGGGGATATTGTTAGCCAAAGCACACAAATCAGGACCTGTATGAGAGTAAAAGCAAGAACACTGAGTCTCTGCTGTGGAGGCCCAAACCATTTCATGACATTACTGCCTGGAAGTGTAGCCCTGAAGGCCATTAACACCACTATTGTTTTCCCCAGAACACAGGAGATGCAGAGGACGAAGGTGATCCCAAACGCTGTGTGGCGCAGCATACAGGACCACTCAGAGGGCCGACCAATGAAAGTAAGTGAACAGAGGAAACACAGAGTCAGTGAGAAGAGCAGCAGGAAGCTCAGCTCTGAGTTGTTTGCACGGACGATGGGAGAAGTTCTGTGTTTGTAAAAGACTACAATCACACACAGAGCCACAAAGGCCCCAGCAACGGAAAATACTGTCAGGATGATGCTCAGAGTATCGTCCCAGGAGAGGAACTCCACAGGCTTAGGGAGGCAGCTGTCTCGCTGTATGCTGGGCCAGAGCTCAGGAGGACATTGCACACAATCCAAAGAGTCTAAGAGAAAAGAATAGAATTTAGAAGTTAGAATTGTAAAGAAAATCACATAATGAGGGTCTCTAATATACAGCACATTATAGTTGCACAAGTTAACCAAGAAGCTGTGACTGCTTTTTCAACAAAGGTACAGTAACTCTGAATGTTCTGAGCAATCATCCCTTTGGAAATGCATGTTTTTCCAGTGCAAAGACATCTGCCATGCCAGTCTAAATAAAAGTTACCTTCAGTAAGAAAGATTATAACTTGCATGTTTACCCCCACGCATGATCATACGGGCAGCAGCGTATATATACGTGTGTATGTGTGTGTGTTTGTGCTGTATTTTGATATACTTTGAACTTTCAACTTGGTCCTTTAAACACTGAGTTATACATATAGAATTTATTATACTGCTGGTTGTGAAAATGGTTACTAAATTGGTTACATGGGATGAGATACAGAGAGATGGGCCTCAGGTGTGTGTGTGTGTACGTGTGTGTAGTGTTTGTTGGAGGCTAGTGGTATGATTTGTTGTTAAGTGATTGGACATTTCAGTAATGAATATACAGCTGTGTCAATATCAGTGCGAGGGATCCATTAAACATTTTCCTGTACTTGCCCTGTAGTAGCTTATTTTTGATCACTTAATGACCAAAAATATATGAGAATGCTAATCAGTAAACTGGATGTGGCAAAAGGTGAGGGTGGTAAAACCAACATTATGTATTGTGATCCACAACCTGTCTTGTTACTGATTTCCCCTTCTGCACATGGTATACAGTCATAGCAGCAGATTGGCTTTCCTTTCTGTGCAGCCTTCCTGGTGCCTGGAGGACAGCTCTCACTGCACACAGACACTGGCACCTACAAAAGACACTGAGGACATGTGAATATTTCATAATATGTGATCAACTTTAGACCTAGAAGCTCATAATGTTTCCTTTGGGGTGAATGTGTATTTTACGGTACCTCCAACTGTCCCCCCAGCCAGCTGATAGCTCTGCTTATACTGAACTCCTGGCCTCTTGGTTTGGACGAGTCATAGCTGCCGACTGTCACAAAATCCAAAGTGCCATCATTCTTAACCTGCCAGTTTATGAGCTCATAGGCAGCCACGGGATCTCCACTGGAATCGAACGAGACCCGAAAACCATTTCTGTATGTGAAGTTTACTTTCTTGAGGTGGTCGAGTAACTGCAGTGGAAGATGATAATATGAAAAGTGTAATTTTTTTTTTGTAGCATAAAGCTGGTTAAACAACATACGATGAAAATACTGATTAAGTATTAACAATATTTAAGCTTAAAGAATATTTATTCATAATCAAATCACTGTCATTATTCAGAAAACATTCCAGGTGGTGTTGATATGTTGGTGCTGACAGTGCTTGAAATGCCTACAACACAATATAGTTATTTAATTGACTTTCTAGAACCAGTATGTTTTATGCCAAAATTCTCTCAACACCATTGTAAAACAAAGCATCAGGCAATTTACAAAATATAAGCAGTTCTATACCTGCCATGGTGAGAATGTAATGCTTTTGTAACACTGTTGATCATGACAGATAACACTGTGGATGGCATGCGCTATAGCATACGTCGCTTTGTACACCATGTTAGTGATGCGCAGCTGTGATGTGTCTGTGTACGGGTTCTGCAGCACACGGATGTCCTCACTTCCATCACATTCCCGCAAGCCCTCAGAGGAGCCTGTCTTCCCTTTCAGGTCACAGCTGAAGGAACTCTCCCAAAATTCAGTCAACAGGGGTGATTTCAGTGCTTGGACTGGAGAGAGGTCTAGAAGAAAGTCACGGAGACCTGGGATGACTGACCGGGGGACCCCAAAACCAATCGCCCCAGCGCACATGTTATACTTCAGAAAATCTGGGTCAGTGATCCACGTTTCACTGCCTATCCACTGAAGAGGAGGTGGGGGTTTTCTGACAAGTTCCTCCAGCAAATGCTTTATGTCTCCTGAAGCGAGGAATGCCACTATTACCCTGGCTGTTGATCTGCGAATGACGTTTGCCACTCTCTCCAGTTTACTGCGTGGTTGTGTCCTGTAGTAGGCCTCAGAGTACTCCACGCAGATCCCCTCCTCTTGTGCAGCCTTTAGAAACGATGCCATGCCATTGTTTCCATAGTCTGAGTCGCTGCGCACTGCCCCAATCCATGTCCAGCCAAAATACTTGACCATTCGTGCCAGGGCAGCTGCTTGGTGGTGGTCACTCGGTATGGTCCTCAAGAAGGCAGGATACTGTCGCTTATCACTGAGACATGCACAGGTAGCATAGTGGCTCACCTGGATGAAAGAAGACTGAAGAGTTAGTACTTGTTTGTTGCATTTCAGCTCCCAGAGAAGTTTGTTTCAGCTCTTTAGTGAATATCAGGACTTAAATGATTGTACTAATATTCAGTTACAATTCAAACAAAAAAAACATACTTTTTAGATTTTTACATTTTATTTCAACCACCAAGCAAAGTCATAAGATTTTCCTCTTCTTTTTCGATTTTTTTCTCACCAATAAATCCAGTTCCAATTTGAAGCAGTTTGAGAATGAATTGATAATTTACTCAAAGAATTTGTTTTAAAAAAATAAATTTGTAGACTTGATTTAAGTTGAACTTGTTTTATTTTTTATTTTTTTACAGTAAACCCAACATATTGCAGTTTACAGTGTGGTGCATTTTATTCATGTATTTATTTATTTATTTTAATTGCATTAGAAGTAAATTAACTTTAACCTAAAATAAAACTGGCCACAACTATTACAAGTTGTATCTGTGATTAGTAATGACTATCCTCACCGAGAAAGAATACATCTTCTGTCATTTTTATTTTATCATTTAAAATATTTTCATTTTTATACTGGAGTTTAAATATATAAGTATATATTTGTTATATATTAGATATACATTTTTACTGTCCCTCAGTTATATTTGCATTAAGCATTTTGTTTATGGGACCAATTATGAATCATTTAGAAATATAATACCTAGAGAATTCTCTGACATTTATAACACACAGTGTGATGTAGTCTACAATATTACCTGTGGAATCCCAAACAGACCCAGCACTCTGGCCATGCTGATAGATGGTGTGGAGCCAGACTCTCCTATGATAGCAGGTACTGCAGCTTCTGCAGATTTTGAACAGGAATCAGTGTCATTAAAAACTACCTCCACCCCATTCGCCAATTGCAATGTAGCTTTGATGGCCATGGGAACGGCAGCACAGGAGTCATGTATCCAGTAACCCAGTGTGATTCCCGGCAGGAGATCGGTTCTGTTGTTGATCTCGTGGATGGCAAACTCCATGGTCCGTGCAAACTGCAGCTCACTGAAATCCATACTGTTGTGAGACAGTACAACAGATAAAAACAAAAATCATTGCATAGCATACTTCAAATATATGACTGCAAACATTAGTATAAGCAAAATAATTAATTAATACTAGTGTTCTAGACACAATTACAAAATCTCTCCACAAGCACAGACAGACCTCCCAGAGCACTGTAGCTGTGGTGGCTGTCTGGTGTATGTGATCTGCTCTGATCTCATATAGTTATGAATAGAGAAAATCCCTCCAATCACAAAGTCTCCATTCATAGAAAGACCAGACATCTGAGAGTCAGTCCACAGCCTGCAGTTGACTGGGATAGCTTTATATGCTGCTGGGCTGAGCCCAGTTATCCACAGCATTGATATCAGACATGAACTGAGCTGCATGGTGGTATCAGTGGCTCCCAACACTCTGAAGGCCAGCACCATACAGTTATATACAGTTTGTCATGATGCCCAAGTAATTGTGGGTGTGAACTGTGCACAGGAGGCGTGATTATCAGGGTTATCACAATGCTAATTGGTTTGTTGTGTTTTTTCCCTACAGCAGTTTGAAGTAGAGCTTATATGTTGGTTTATGTTTTTTATATTTTTTTCAAATTAAGACCGGCACAAAGCTATGGATTCATGAACGTTAACTTATGTTGCAAATATGTTCCTTCATGTGTTCTCTTATTAACAAATCAGTTTCAGAGTTTTGAAGAAAGGCATTTTTCATCCATGTGTATGTCCAGGAGATTTGTAGTAGGCTACAGCAAGGCAAAACATTATATAATGGAAGTATTTGTAAAGAATAAAAAATAAAAAATTAAATAAAATTATATGTATATATATATATATATATATACGTTTATATATATTGGTCAATTTTTGGTCAATTATATCATGCACTTAGACTTTACCAGTCCCTAAGAAACTTAGTTTAACTGTAGTCCCAGATAGCTGAAACAGTATGAGTTTGCGTTCCTAACCTATTGCAAAAAAAGTGCTTTGTACTAACCCTACTGCATGACAACCCTTTAGCCTAAAATTAAGAAATATGGCCTCTAAGAGGTGCATGACCCTAGCTTATTAGGACTATTAGTGGAGTAGTGAGCCACCCATGTCTTTACAAATTGAGCATTGTAGAAGCCAACATGAGGTATAGGTAAAACTAACATTTTAAATTTAACACACTGCATCATTACCACATTCTTGTAAGTGTGTCAGATTTCATGAAATTCTCTCTTTATTGGATGCTGCAATTGCCACATTTTAATAACTTAAAAATGCATAAGCTAAAATTTTGTTGTAGTTTTCATATTACACACCTTAATGTGGTACATCTAGTTTACAGATTACAACCATAACTGCATGCACATTTTCTTTGCTCTCCCCTGCCTTAAATCCTGCCCCACAGTTGATTTTCAGTTTATCACAGCTATTTGTGTCTTGTTCAGCTGTTTTAGTGTGCATATTCACCCCTAAGTTTGGTGTTTGTGAAGTCTCTCTGTTTTATACTTGAGCTTGGTATTTTAGGTAGCATCTAATCTTGGATCTAGTTCTAGTTCTAGTGAAGTCTCCTTTACTCACACAGTCCTAAAAATTGTTTTACCCAAATACACTGATCATCCATAACATTGACACCACCTGTATAATATTATTAGGTATCTGCAGCTAAACAGCTCTGACTGTGGTGCACTGTGTGTTCTGACCTCTTTCTATCAGAGTCAGTATTAACATTTTGTGCAAGAGGAGCTCCTCTTTGGGATCAAACCAGGCAGGCTAGCCTTCACTCCCTATATGCATTAGTGAGCCTTGAGTGCCCAGGCCCCTATCCCTAATTCACCATTTGTCCTTCCTTGGATCACTTTTGGTAGGTACTAACTACTGCCCACATGGAACACTCATACTTTAATATACTTTAACATACTCCTAGCCATACAACCATCATAATTTTTGAGAACATGTTTTTCAAGCAATAAATAATTATTAATTAATTAATTCATAAAAAAATTGTAAAACATCATTTTCATTTTTAGAAATCATTCATTTGTGTGAAAATGGCTTTTGTATTTTACTTTAAAATGATGATTTGATCAAATTAATGAATCTAAGTGTTTGGGTGTTAGCACTAAAATTAATACCTATACCTGGTTTTAATAAACACAGAGGTCAGTGATCAGTAAAGCTCTACAGACATAAAATACAAGGCAATATGCTATTTTTTATTCTGCTGAACAAAGAGGATGGATAACAATGCAATGTGATCAAAGAAAACCATTTTACTTTCAAGTAAGACAGTTTGTACTTTAGTCTTACTACCTAGGTCTGTGTTTATTTGACTGCCAAGTCAGCATTGTGTGTTGAATATTGATCTATTAAATGTGCTTTACATAAGTACATAATATACATAATATATATGCATATTATGTTTATTTATGTAATGTAGTGCATCCCAGACAAAATGCAGTTAAAGACAAGCTCATACACATACATTATATAATTACACATTAGAAAATAAACAGTTACTTTATATAGGGATAAATGAAGCTGACATACTACATCCATGTAAACAAAACCACAAGAAGCTGCTGAACATCTATGTCACTTCTGCAGTATGTGAAAGTTTCAAAGAGCTTTAGATGGCATTTTACCCATAAGGTGTTTTTTAGTGTTCTGCTCTGGCCTAAATATGATTATGAAACACTTTGGAGCAAAAATACAAATAATTAAACCAAAACTTGAAGCTAAAATAGCAAATATCTCTACAGCTACAGTGAACTTTCCAGGAGAGCTGACATAAGCTGGGATGAAGGTGATCCAGACTGCACAGAATATGAGCATACTGAATGTGATGAACTTGGCTTCATTAAAGTTATCAGGCAGCTT
>JBBPDA010000021.1:15564941-15582169 GCA_037974385.1 Arnoldichthys spilopterus | reverse complement strand
AAGCCAATCTGCTGCTTTGACTGTATACCATGTGCTGAAGGAGAGATCAGTAATATGACAGGTACCAAAATATAAGACTTGGAAAACAAAGGACAGCATTGTTTATATTAAAACTGAAGTGAAGTAAAAATGATTTATTTCAAAAATTTTTTCTCTCTTTGATAGATTCAATCAAATGTGAGCAATGCTACCAAGACTACTGGTCAAACCCATTCAGAGATGAATGTGTGAGGAAGGAAATTGAATATCTGTCCCATGAGGAAACTATGGGAATTTTGCTGACAGTGGTTTCAATTATTGGTGCATTTATGACAATAATAATAGCCGTCATATTCTTTAGACATAAAAACACTCCAATAGTCAGAGCCAACAACTCCGAGCTGAGCTTCCTGCTGCTCTTCTCACTGGCTCTGTGTTTCCTCTGTTCACTTACATTCATTGGTCGGCCCTCTGAGTGGTCCTGTATGCTGCGCCACACAGCGTTTGGGATCACCTTCGTCCTGTGCATCTCCTGTGTTCTGGGGAAAACAATAGTGGTGTTAATGGCCTTCAGGGCTACACTTCCAGGCAGTAATATCATGAAATGGTTTGGGCCTTCACAGCAGAGACTCAGTGTTCTTGCCTTTACTCTCATACAGGTCCTGATTTGTGTGCTTTGGTTAACAATATCCCCTCCTTTCCCTTATAACAACATGCACTACTACAAAGAAAAGATCATAGTAGAATGCAGTTTAGGGTCAGCTATAGGTTTCTGGGCAGTGCTGGGCTATATAGGAGTTCTGGCAAGTTTGTGTTTTGTTTTGGCTTTTCTGGCTCGGAAGCTGCCTGACAACTTTAATGAAGCCAAGTTCATCACATTCAGTATACTGATATTCTGTGCAGTGTGGATCACCTTCATCCCAGCATATGTCAGCTCTCCTGGAAAATTCACTGTAGCTGTGGAGATATTTGCCATTTTAGCCTCTAGTTTTGGTTTACTGTTCTGTATATTTACGCCGAAATGTTATATCATTTTGTTTAAGCCTGAATTGAACACAAAGAAACATGTAATGGGGAAAATGGCATCTAAATCACTTTAAGAAATAAAGTAAAATATGCACAACTACAAGAGTGGCCATTATATAACTCAATACTGAAATAGAAATAAAATATAAATAACAGTGCATGACATTATTATGTGTCTTGTGAGATGTGCCTTCCTTGGCTAACTATCAAGTATGAATGATTGTCTGAATGAGTGCATAATGCATCCACTAAGGCGAACTTTCAATGAATTGTTCTGATCTTAATAAATAAATGGGATATTATACGGAGTGGTTGCAACATAAAAAAAAATGCCAGTCTCAAAAATGAACACATAAATGAATCAGCACTTTATGACAATCTATTCTTCAGATCAATATCCAGTTAGTATTGTTTACGATAGATGAGCACAACTAAGTAAAAAGTGCTAATTTTTAAAATTAAAACTGTGTATGTCTAGGTCTGTTATATAAGACCATAATGAATAGTCTGTCATTTCAATCAGCTTGTTGCATGTGAAAGAAATGGACATGCATAAAGACCTAAGTGACTTGTCATGACCTGAAGATGAGCATTTACAAAATGGCAAGGCTTGTGGGGATGATTCTAATCAGCAGTGGTGAACACCTACCAAAAAAACTCCAATGAAGGAAGGACAAACCATGAATTGGTAGGAGGGTACTGGGCATTTAGCAATTCAGGAGTAAAATGAAGGTCCAATTCGATGAGTCATGTACGCTTTTAATGGTGGTAGTGAGCAGAATGTGTCACAACACACTGTTCATTGCGCCCTGCTGTCTATGGGGTTGGGTAGCCATGGATCAATAATAACTGGTGAACTCATGTCCACTATCAAAGGCACCTTCAGTAGGAACACAAGCATCATAAATTTACCTTGGAGCTATGTTGTGGTGCATATTGTGTGATGAGGTGTGTTCATTTTCAGAAATAAAAAAATATATATATATAGTTAAGAAATAATGCTTCAAATGGGAAGAGAGTGGTGCTCCCACGGACTGGATGAGTTTTGGCCCTACACCACAAAACAGATGTTAACACGTCATACACTCCCAAACCAGAACCAAACAAACCCCCCTGCTACTAGGAATCGCAGGGGGCATTGGAACGGAACCCCAAGACACCAAAATAGGAAGCCCAGCAGACGAGCACCACTCAAGGCCTGTCTGCTAGAGAAAGTGAGACCCACTGAATAAACACCTAAGAGCCTTTGCCATATTACTTGGGGAGTCTGGTGTGGCCAAAGCAAACACGTTAGCCACACCTGTAACCAGAGACAAGGACTCCACACTGTCCGGACAATCATGCTTATAAGGGCCAGGTGAAACACGTAAGCACGGTTGAAGCAACCATGGCGACACAATGCCAAATGCCCCTAGCTGGTCCGGCACGGAGTGGTCGGGATGACAGAGCTCTTAATCAGCCCATGCCGGGTCAGCAGGGCGCTAATGCTGACACAAACTTAACAAAATCAGACTTAAATAGCTGAGTGTTTTCATGTTTGTACAATTTCACAAGCTCAATAATAAAAAATCTCAAACTGTTTTGAGTAGTGGTACTAAACATAGCACAGTTCAAGTGGAATCAACACTACCGAGTCTCATTAACAGACAATGTCCTGACAGACATTTTTGACAACTTATTCAGTTTGAAGTCTCTGCTTCCAAGGCAGACACACAAGCATGTATGATGCCAAATAATTAGCCGAAAATATGGACCTGAGCAAAGTGGAGAAAGCCACACAATGCCCACTGTGAAACACTATGATCCATATTTAAGGGGTTGTGGGGGTCATTAATTCAGATGATTCTCAGGTAGAGGATACTGGCTAAGAACATGCAGTGCAAAATATAATGTCCTCATGATATTCTCATATTCTTGAATATAGCTTAAACAACATTCTGCGTAAATCTGCGCTAACCTACCAGAATCAAATCAAATTCTGAACCCAGCTGTAGCCCAAAATAGTTGTCACCACTTGACTCAAACTCAGCGTTTTACATTTACACATGCATGGCTTTTCTCACTTTAGTCTTGTGTGCCTTCGCGTCAATACCACTTATCCCACGTCAATCCAAATGTTTAAACTGTTTAAGATACAATAAAAGCAATAAGAAAGAATAAAGCAGAGAAGAAGGGAGAAAAACTAAAGTAGGGTATAAATTCACAATCTGTTAAAGGGAGAGCGGATATAAGATATGCAAACATTACATTTGAACCAGATCTAATTAGGGTACGATGGCACAAATATGACTAAATCTGACTTGAACAGTCAAAAAGTTCAAGGTTAAAGTCTTCAGTAGTGGTACTAATATGCTTTTAACTAAAACATTTATAAAAGGCAAGCACTAGTGAAATAAAATGAATTTAAAAATTAAAAAATAATTTTTACAAATAATAACGATCAAGTAGCATCATCATAATAACATAAAGCTTTACTGGATGTGACTAAGGGCAGCAAGTGAACCAAAAGATGGGAAAAGTGGAAAGACTTTGATTGACCCCCAGTTCATATACAATAAAATAGATACATCACGTGCAGAAAACAGAAAAAAAAACAGAAAAAAAAAGAAATAGCGTTTTTAGTTTTAGATTTAATCATCCCAAAGATGCCGAGAAGGCTTAGTATCTATGATCAATGATAATTAAAAGACTCTTCAGTTTCTCAGGGGAGATCTCCTTGAGATCATATTGTATGCTCACATGTTCAGATATGATTTGATCATGTGATCGCTTTTTTGAAATGAAGACTATCACTCCCTATATAATTCAATCTCCCAGTTGTAGTAAAGCTATGGAGTAGCTCTCCATAGCATCTGTGATGTTTCTCTATGCATTTCTGCTGTTCTGTGCTTTTGAAGCAAAGGCAGAGAAGGCTAAATGCCAAATAATCGGAAGCCCAGAGCAACCCTCGCTTTCCAAAGATGGGGATGTAATCATTGGGGGAGCTTTTTCAATTCACAGCAAAATTACATTACAGACACCATCGTTTACTGAGAAACCAGAGCGTCTAGCCTGCAACAGGTTTGTTTTTTCCTTTCATATACTATCACTGCAGCCTGAAGTAAACAATGCATTGAGATGGGAAGGTTAGGACCTATATAAAAAACTGTATAAATGGAATACTGTACACTGGTAGAACTGTGAATGATAAGAATGTGATCAAATTGTACCATTTTAATTCTACAATGACAAAATGTAAAACTGTGTCCATTGCTTTATTTAGCTTGAACTTCAGAGAATTCCGGTTTGTTCAGACCATGATTTTTGCTATTGAACAAATAAACAACAGTAGTCTTCTTCCTAATATTTCAATTGGATACAAAATATTTGACAGCTGTGGCTCAACATTAGCCTCTATGAGATCAGCCATGGCTTTAATAAATGGCCAGGATCTCACAGCACAAGAAACCTGCTCTGGGCACGCAGCAGTGCAAGCAATCATAGGAGAGTCTGAATCTTCCTCAACCATCGTGATGTCAAGAGCAACAGGGCCATTCAAGATCCCAGTGGTAAAATGCATGAAGACTGCCTTCATACTTCTTAAGGTAAAACATGCTATTACAGCACAGCAATAATCCTAATTTGTGTCCCTTGGTCCCAACAGATTAGTCATTTTGCTACCTGTGCTTGCCTGAGCAATAGAAGGCAGTACCCTGCCTTCTTCAGAACAATTCCCAGTGATTACTACCAGAGCAGAGCATTGGCTCAGCTAGTAAAGTATTTTGGCTGGACCTGGGTAGGAGCAGTGAGAAGTGATAACGACTATGGCAACAACGGCATGGCCACATTTATGGAGGCAGCAAGAAAAGAGGGAGTATGCACTGAGTATTCCGAAGCCATTCTAAGGACAAATTCCAAGGAGAGTATTGCTAAAGTTGTGGAAGTGATCAAACAAGGCACTGCTAAGGTTTTGGTAGCATTTCTGGCCCAGAGTGAAATGGATGTTCTCCTAGAGGAGGCCCTTGCTCAAAATGTGACAGGGCTACAGTGGATAGGCAGTGAGTCTTGGATAACTGCCAGATACTTAGCAACTGAAAGGATGTCAAAGGTTATAAGCAGTGCCATTGGCTTTACTATCAGTAAATCTAAAATTCCAGGTCTGAAGGACTTCCTGGTCAAAGTCCATCCATCTCAGAGTCCTTCAAATGTCCTTTTGACAGAGTTCTGGGAAACTACATTTGGATGTCAGTTTTCACCAAAAAATGAGAATTTGAAGCTTTGCACTGGATTGGAGAATCTCAAAGAAATAAATAACACATTTACAGATGTGTCAGAGTTAAGGATTTCCAACAATGTGTACAAAGCAGTCTATTCAATAGCCCATGCCTTGCATAACACACTGACCTGCCAAACTGATGATCCCCACGGAAATGTAATGTGCATTCAAAATAATACACTACTGTCATATCAGGTAGGAAAAAGTGAAATGTTAAGATTACTGACAGCACTACCAGGAAACACTCATGCATATACATAAAGCACAGAATTTTCCTATTTCTACCCCACAGGTACTAAGCTCTTTACAGACTGTGAACTTTACAACGCCCACAGGTGAGCGTGTGTATTTTAACAGGAATGGAGACCCTATTGCAAGGTATGAGCTGGTGAACTGGCAAAAAAATGAAGCTGGAGATATAGCCTTTGTTACAGTGGGTCATTACGATGCCTCCCTCCCAAGTGACGAGCAGTTTGCCATGAAACCTGTCAATATAGTTTGGGCTGGAAATAGTTATATGGTATGTTGACAGCTTGTGCAGATTGTGCAAATGTTTACTACGATTTGATGTTATTTTGGGGGGTTAAAAGTGAGAATGTGTTGCAGAGGCCCAGGTCTATATGCAGTGAAAGCTGTCAACCAGGCTTCAGACAGGCACAAATCAAAGGAAGGCCACCCTGCTGCTTTGGATGTGTACAGTGCCCTTTGGGTGAAATAAGCAATGAGACTGGTAATTATTTTTGACACTTTAGAAAATCAAATTAAAATTGAATATGACAACAATGAAAAACAAAATCTGCAACAATTCTATGGATTGTGCCTCAATGCTACGATCACTGACTATCTTTTCTTATTTTAGACTCTGTCGAATGCATCAGATGTCCTCTGGAGTACTGGTCCAATGAAAACCACAGCCTCTGTGTTCCCAAAAAAGTGGAATTCCTCTCATTTGACGAAAACATGGGAATCCTATTGACTGTGTTTTCGTTAACAGGAGTTTCTTTAACTGTAGCTGTAGTATTGGTATTTTTTTACTTTATAGATACACCACTTGTAAAGGCAAGCAACACTGAGCTGAGCTTCCTGCTGTTATTCTCACTGACTCTCTGCTTCCTCTGTTCACTTACTTTCATTGGCCGCCCCTCTAAATGGTCTTGCATGCTACGGCACACAGCATTTGGGATCACTTTTGCACTTTGCATGTCATGTGTTCTGGCGAGAACAATAGCAGTGGTGAGGGCATTCAAAGCCACACTGCCAGGCAATGGCCTTCCTCAGTGCTCAATGCCTGTACAAAGAATGAGCGTTTTCTGTTGCACTCTTTTTCAAGTCATTATATGTGCTTTGTGGTTAGTGCTGGCGCCTCCATTACCTCGCAAAAACATGGCTCACTCCGCTGACAAAATAATTCTAGAATGTGAATTAGGATCAGCTGTAGGTTTCTGGGCTGTGCTGGGTTACATAGGATTTTTGGCTCTTTTGTGCTTTGTTTTGGCTTTTCTGGCTCGGAAGCTGCCTGATAACTTTAATGAAGCCAAGTTCATCACATTCAGCATGCTCATATTCTGTGCAGTCTGGATCACCTTCATCCCAGCTTATGTCAGCTCACCTGGAAAGTTCACTGTAGCGGTTGAGATTTTTGCCATTTTGGCATCAAGTTTTGGTTTACTGTTTTGTATATTTATACCAAAATGTTATATTATTATTCTTAAGCCAGAGAAGAACACTAGGAAACAGCTAATGGACAAAACACATGCAAAGTCATAATGACTTCTCTTTCTTTAATATACTGCACACATAGAACACAATTCGCTCAGACAGTAAATCTATGTGAGTTAAACATGTATAAAATACACATATAGCATTTTTATTTATATATGCAAATCTCTAAAAGCTCTTGATGTTTAATTTTGACGTTGCAGGTGAAAATAAAATAATTTTTAAAAAAGTAACCCGTTCCCAATAATTATTTTATAATAAGTCCAAAACAAAGTCATCAGCAGTTTAAGGTGGAATGATTACTATGACTAAGGTTTTGATTGGAACAAATATAGTTCACAGATCATTGCTCCATTTTTTTGCCAGTCATCATATGCCCTCGTTATTGGACAGAAAAGGTAAACATGCCACTTTGCATCACGTCAGGCAACATGTTGCCCTGTTGTACAATGTACATAAAAACACAAGTCCTCTCGACACTGTTATAGTTAACATTTCCTGTATGAAGCCATGCTGTTGCTGGCAGATTTACTGATGATCCTTATTTTTACTGCTAATGCTAAAGCTCAGCAGTGCATAGCTTATGGAACAGATGATCTTCTTTATTTCTCTAAAGAGGGTGACGTCTCTATTGGAGGAATTTTTTCTTTTCAACAGTATCCTGTTGGTGTTAACCCAACACTGCAAGTCAACCCAGGAAATATAAGGTGTCATGGGTAAGACAGTGGTGATATAAATAACGGTACAGTTCTTGATCCAGAAACTGAAGATAAATACTTTTACTACCAAAATGAAATCACTTGTCATTGCACAAATGTTACTACTAACGCAGGTAGATGTCTATGTATGTAAGCAGTGCCAGAAAAGAAGAGATACTGCTTTAGATCACAAAAGAAAAAATATGCATCTTTTTGTAAGGGTTGATCCAGGAGAGCTGCAGTATGCCATGACAATGATGTTTGCTATTGAGGAGATTAACAACAGGACGGATATCCTTCCCGGCTTTACACTGGGCTACAGGATATATGGCTCTTGCCCCAGCGTTCCGCTCTCTGTAAAGGCATCACTGGTTCTCATGAATGGGCCAGAAGTGGGGAGAGAAAACTGCGGTAAACTCTCCACTGTGCATGCGGTCATTGGAGAGACCACTTCAACAGCCACTATAGGAATCGCAAGGAGTATGGGCCCATTTCACATACCAGTGGTGAGTCAACAAACAATTGAAAGAGTTAAATAATTCGAATTATGCCTACAGATAAAATAAGGTAAAAAATGAATGTGTTCATGGTCCTAGTTAGTACACAATTAAGCCTATAAAGAGATAATTACAGTGTCTATGAACATGTTGATAACCATTTGTGTCACTTAATTTAACCTCTGCCTGGAGAAACAATGTACAGAATGGTGTGAGCAGTGTTCAGTAAAAACTACTAAATATTGTATTTCTTTTTCTTTTACAGCTCAGCCACTCAGCTACTTGTGCATGTCTCAGTAACAGAAAAGAGTACCCCTCTTTCTTTAGAACAATTCCCAGTGATTATTACCAGAGTAGAGCACTGGCAAAACTGGTTAAACACTTTGGCTGGTCTTGGGTGGGAGCTGTCCGAAGCAGAAGTGACTACGGTAATGGTGGAATGGCGAGTTTTCTAGAAGCTGCTGAAAAAGAGGCAGTATGTGTTGAGTACTCTCTGGCTATTTATAGGACTGACTCTAGAGAAAAATTTTTAGATGTAGTGGAAATCATCAAGGCATCCACGTCCAGGGTCATTGTGGCTTTTGCAGATGGTAATGACCTGGACATCCTCATTAAAGAGCTTTACTATCAGAATGTGACTGGCTTTCAGTGGGTTGGGAGTGAGGGCTGGATCACTTACAGGTACTTGGCAAATGCCATGAACTATGCTGTGGTCGGTGGTGCAGTGGGCTTTGCTGTACCCAATGCATACATTCCTGGCTTGAAAGAGTTTATTGCAAGCAGTCGGCCTTCTCTGACACCAGGTAATACAGGACTGGTTGAACTGTGGGAGAACCTGTTTGACTGCAATCTGAGACCTCAACTACAAAACAGTGCCAAATCCTGTACTGGAGAGGAGTCTCTGGAGAGTGCACACACAAGCTTCACAGACGTGACAGATGCAAGCCTGCTAAACAATATCTATAAGGCTGTATATGCTGTGGCTCATGCTGTGGATGGACTGTTGGTCTGTGCGGAAGGGAAGGGACCATTCCCCAATGGTGCATGTGCAAGCAGAGGAAGCATAGAGCCATGGCAGGTGGCATGAGTACAGTACATTTTCATTGTCACCTTATTTACTAAACAAACAAACAAATGAATAAAAAAATAAATAAAAAGTTTAGTTGATACCATGTACACTTTATTTCTCAGGTTTTCCATTACCTTACCCAAGTCAACTTTACTACAACAAACGGAGAAAAAGTACAGTTTGATGAGCAAGGTGACCCAGTTGCACGCTATGCCTTGGTCAACTGGCAGATGAACAGTGAAGGAACAATAATATTTAAGACCATTGGTCTGTATGATGCATCTCAGCAAGATGGCCAAGAATTTCTAATGAATAATGATGTCACTGCAGTCTGGGCTAGGGAACAGCAAACAGTAAGCTGAACGGAACACATCACTTTAACTGCGTTATCTATTCTGGAGCACAGACTGCATAAAACACTCATTACCAGCCTACTAGTCATTTCTTACTGAGTCCATCCCTTACAAAAAATATGAATTGGTTGCCCTGTGTATTTCAGGTTCCAAAGTCAGTTTGCAGTGAAAGCTGTCAACCAGGAACCAGCACAGCTTTCAAGAAGGGGATGCCAATCTGTTGTTTTGACTGCATACCCTGTGCAGACGGAGAGTTCAGCGACACCACAAGTGAGAAGACCAGACTCCTCTCATTTACCCTAACGCTGATGGTGTTCTTAAGCGGTCGACTTAAAGCTCACATGTTTTCATACTACTCTGAAATGCCCTCATTTCCCATATTTAATATGTCTATGATTTCAGATGCAGTGGCCTGTCTTCCATGCCCTTTCGAGTACAAGTCAAATGGGAACAAGACTCGATGTGATTTGAAAAATGTTGAGTTCCTGAACTTTAATGAACTAATGGGAATTCTACTGATGACATTTTCTTTCTTTGGAGGAGGTCTTACAATCATAATTGGGTTGATTTTCTTCCACTACAGACAGACTCCTATTGTTAGGGCCAATAACTCAGAGCTGAGCTTCCTGCTGCTCTTCTCACTGACTCTGTGTTTCCTCTGTTCACTTACTTTCATTGGTCGGCCCTCTGAGTGGTCCTGTATGCTGCGCCACACAGCGTTTGGGATCACCTTCGTCCTCTGCATCTCCTGTGTTCTGGGGAAAACAATAGTGGTGTTAATGGCCTTCAGGGCTACACTTCCAGGCAGCAATGTCATGAAATGGTTTGGGCCTCCACAGCAGAGACTCAGTGTTCTTGCCTTTACTCTCATACAGGTCCTGATTTGTCTACTCTGGTTGACAATTTCACCTCCTTTTCCTCATAAAAATTTGAATCACTACAAAGACAGAATCATTCTTGAATGTCATGTAGGATCAGTTATAGGTTTCTGGGCAGTGCTGGGTTATATAGGGGTGTTGGCTGTTTTGTGTTTCGTTTTGGCTTTTCTGGCTCGGAAGCTGCCTGATAACTTTAATGAAGCCAAATTCATCACGTTCAGCATGCTCATATTCTGTGCAGTTTGGATCACCTTTATTCCAGCATATGTCAGTTCTCCTGGGAAGTTTATTGTAGCTGTAGAGATATTTGCCATTTTGGCCTCAAGCTCTGGACTACTTTTTTGCATATTTATTCCTAAATGCTACATTATTTTACTAAGACCAGACAAGAACACAAAAAAACATATGATGGGTAAAAATCCTTCAAAACCCTCCTGAAAAAAAGGAGCATGGCAGTTTCTGCTTGGAGAAAGAATGTGTAATGCGTCTGTTTTATGTATATGGCATTGACTATACTAAGCTGCTTATGTAGATCACCGTAAAAAAATGCAATCTTTTGTTAATGTCTTCTTGGAAAAAGCTTAATAAATAATTATGGCAAGTTATGATTTTGTTTCCCCTTAGTAGTGGGCAATTGTGGCCTAGTGGTGGCATAGTGGTGGGCAGGGGTGGCTTTGTGGGGGCAGTGGTGGCTTAGTGGTGGGCAATGGTGGCCTAGTGGGTAGGAGATTGCCCTTGGGACCTGAAGGTCACAGGTTCAAGCCCCCAGCCCGTGCACTACTGAGGTTCCCTTGAGCAAGGTACTGTCCTGCTACACTGTTCCCCGGTCGCTGTTGATAGCTGCCTATGTGTGTATGTGTGATGGGTTAAATGCAGATTCAGATCACATTTTGTTGTGGTGCTTGAGTGTGTTCACAATGACAAATAGTGACTTTCACTTTGAATATTTCTTAAAAAAGTAACCTAAGTTTGTTAGGACACTAATAAACAGGCATCTCTCAAGTCTCAATATTTACAAAAGATTGAAAGAGAAGAGGCATGTTCCTACGGCATCACTAAGTATTCTTAGTGGTCTATTAGGAAACAAATCTTTCGCTCACCCATTAAATACACTAGCATGTAGGCATTATGTAAATCCAAACTGGTGATATTTCTGAATCTCTAAATAGTTCAATATCTATATACCTAAACTGTTAGGCCCCTTTAAGTAAAAAGGTTATGGCCTAAAAAGTAGATGCAAGAGGAACAAAAATCACACAGAACAAAATCACAAAGCTGAACTGTTTTGGGACATCCAACACTCTGTAGAATTTTGAGAAGTCGAACACTTTATAGCCATTACATAAGGTCAGGATGTATGCTTTTGCATGAGGAAGTAATTCCAGTAAATGTAAACAAGACACTTACCTTGATCAGCCATGGCATTTTGGCACATTTCATAGATGCTTAATCAGATTTTAAGTCTTGGGAATTTGAAGGCCAAATGAACACCTTGATTCCTTGTTATGTTCCACAAAAAAAACCCAAGCAAAATTTTCAGTGTGGCACAGCACATTATCCTACTGAAAGGAAATACCACTGCCATGATTGGGTTCATGAATGCCAGGACCTAAGGTTTCCCAGCAGAACCTTACCTGTGCTCTAGTCACTAACCCATTTTTCCTGCTTCTAACACATCAGCTACGAAAACTGGCTATTCACTTTGCTGACCACAAAGTGGTGTTTCAAAGTTTGAAATTTTTAATATTTCTATATAAGTATTACCTAAAACATCATCAGATTTCATGTCCGAAGACAACAAACTACACTGTTTATTGAAGAAAATGATCCAATATTACATATCAGTGAGTTTAAAAAGTGAACCTTTGCTTCTAGTATCTGTTGTGACAATTTTTTTTTTGAAATTCAGTTCACAAACAGATGTCCTAGCATTTGGAATTCATGGTGTAATTCAGAGTTCTCCATCAGTGATGGCAAGCCGTTCTGGCCCAGATGCAGCAAAACAGGACAAAATCTCCTGAAAACTTTTCTTTTTGTTTTTTTCTTTTCTTTTTCTTACCACAACAGTATTAGGAAGATCAGACTCTGGAAACAGCTGACTGAATTTCACCTTTAAGTTAAATGCTAATTCCAGAGGTTCACATAGTTTTGCCAGTCACAGATATGCATTATTGGATAATTTTCCTTAAAGGTGAAAAGGACACCGGGGATTCCCTCCTCTTTTGGGTGCAATCTGCGCATGCGTGCTAGCGGGTACGCAGAGCCTCACGCAGTGAAGTAGTGACTGTAGTGGAAGCAACAAGAAATATAAAGGTGTATTCGCTCAATGAGGTTATGCCATTAGTTTACACTACAGCAATCCAGTCTTTTAAATGATCTAAAAAACACGGGTGAATCTCAGAAGAAGAAAAGTTGAGATTACAAATAGACAAAATAATTTTTAAATATAATAAAAAATGTTTGAATCAATTTTGCTTTAAATGTATTGTATTAAATAATTACAGCATCACAGCCTCTGTGTACAGCTGCTGTGTATAAATTTCAAGCAAATAAATTAGAAAAACAACATGATAAGCCTTATTTCAGCTGAGACACGCATCTTTAACTATAGACACTACTCTATAATAATGAAACATTACATAATACATAATACATAATAAAAATAATGAAAAATACATATTTTTATTATGGTAAGTGCTGAAGTGCTGGACTGTAACAGTGTTTTAATGATTTACACAAACACTGATATAGATTCATTTAAAATAGAGTAGAAAACTGAAGTTTTAGGTTTTCCAAAAATGTTTCATATAGAATACATAGCCATTTGTTTTGTTTTCCTTGAAGTGACTCTTTGTCATTGTGAACACACTCAAGCACCACAACAAAATGTGACCTCTGCATTTAACCCATCACACGTGCACACGTAGAGAAGCGTGCAGCTACCAACAGCGCCCGGGGAGCAGTGTAGTGGGATGGTACCTTACTCAAGGGAACCTCGAGTGCCCGGGCTGGGACTCGAACCTGCGACCTTCAGGTTCACAAAGGCAGTATCCTAACCACTAGGCCACCACTGCCCAAAAGAGATGCTCTGTAATAATCAATGTTCATCTATTATTATTATTGTATATTTACTCTTTCTAGCCTTTGTCCATAGATGCTGCCCAATTTTTGGAAGGTCTGTCCAGATGATTCACTGAGCAGTTTTCGCCACAAAATTTCGATCCTTCCATTGTGCAGCTTGCAGACGGCGCAGTCGAGCCATAGGAGAGGATGCTTTTCATCATGCTGTGGTAGAAGAACTAAATGCTCTCCACACATCTCAGTGCATGCAAAGGGGGAGATGCTCTTTGACTTTTGTTCTTACCAAGTCCACAATAATCTCTTGTTTAGGGCCACATTGTTTTTCATGCACCACTCAGCAAGGTGTGCCATCTCCGTACAGTAAGCTGACAGATCATTATCTGAGATTAGTCCAACTATTATAGCGTCATCAGCAATTTTCACAGTTGTGTTTGATGGGTGTATGGGGGTCCAGTCATGAGTTAGAAGTGTGAAGAGCGTTGGAATCAATACACACCCCTGTGGAGAACCTGTGTTAGCATGTTAATTAATCCCAAATGTCATATAATAATTAAAATTACTTGTGTAATGTTGGTGAAATGTGGGAAAAATCATCCTATATTATCATTATTATCATACTTCTATTATTATTATTGTTATTATTATTAATATAATTCTGATATGTTTTCCTCCCTTTAAGATTTCAAAAGTAAATCTAAATTTTTGAAAAGAACACAGTGGAAAGATTCAAGCTCCATACCAACCCCATGAATAAACCCTACATAGTGTGTAAAAATAAAATTCACAGATCTTAGAAAATTCAGTCACTTGTGATTTATAAATTACAAAGTATAATATTTTGTTTATTTGGGATCTAAAGAGGGATTGGCTCCAGCTTCCCGGTGACCCAGAAATGGAAGAAGCTGTTTAGAAAATGGATGGATGGATGGGATCTACAGATATTTAGGTATTTATGTAGAAATATTACACAATTATAATGGGTTCACAAACTGTTAAGCACCACTGTAAGAAAAATAAGATTATCTATTACACAATTTATATAACATAATAATATAATATATGTCTATTACATAACCCTAGAAGATCATCTATTTTAGATAAAAAAGCTACAAATGTAATATATTTAAATGTTTTTAACCATTGTGAAGGGTTGGTTCATTGTACCTATGAGTTGCATTGCTGAGATTAGAAAAATAGTACAGTCTAAAACAACAATCCTGCACATAAAGAATCAGAAAGCACATGAATCATTACACATGTAGAGAAAAAAGAGATACTAAGGCCTGCTTCTTTCTGATTTGTGCTGCTTATACTTGAAAGTCACACCTGTTTTAATTGTGGCCAAATAATGTTACATTACCATAGAGGATTCTCCTTCCCATTGGTATAAATACCACAAACCATCCCTGTCCAACCAGCTGAAACATCAGACCTTGCACACACTCATTATTTTAACCCTATCATTGGATAGGTGAATGGAGCCTGTCTTTACTCTCTTACATGTAGTAATGGCGATCATCACTTTTTCCAGAGCAAATGGGACTTTCTGTAGCCTACAAGGAGAGCCTGTATACCCACAACTATCAAATGAAGCTGATATCATAATTGGAGGGATGTTCCCCTTCCATAGCAGTTGGGAGATCACAGATGTATCTTATATGACCAAGCCATCAGCACTGAATTGCATGAGGTAAGCAAAACGACAAAGTGAGCTTTTCAGATATTATTTTAAATATAATCTGTGTACAAAGTAACTTTTTTTAATGTAGCCTTGATTTCAGAGCCTTCCAGTTTTCACAGTCCTTGATATTTGCAATAGAAGAGATAAACAACAGTTCCTCTTTACTGCCTGGAATCTCACTGGGCTATAAGATTTATGACACCTGCAGTTCAACAGCTCTGGGGGTCAGAATGGCAATGGTACTTCTAAATGGAAACGAAAACTCAACATTGTATGAGCACTGTACAAAGCCAGCCCAGGTGCAAGCTATAATTGGTGAGACATACTCATCAGTATCAATGGCTATTGCAACGAGTGTTGGACCATTCAGCATTCCTATAGTAAGGATTTTCTTTATCAGTATTATGACTATTAGGACATTGTTTGAAACAAGAAGTCTAATTAGTTAATACCTGGTACAAAAAATATAACAGAACATTCTCTATTATTATTTTTTTTAGATCAGTCACTATGCTACATGTGAGTGCCTCAGTGACAAAAGGAAATACCCCTCATTTCTGCGCACTATTCCCAGCGATTACCACCAGACCAGAGCACTGGCAGAGCTGGTCAAGCACTTTGGCTGGACCTGGGTGGGGGCAATAAGAAGAGATGATGACTATGGGAACAGTGGGATGGCTGCATTTACTGAAGCTGCAGAGCAGTTGGGAATATGTTTAGAATATTCCCTTCCATATTTTAGAACCTACTCACAAGAAAAAGTGCTGAGAATTGTTAAGCAAATCAAAAGCTCCACTTCTAGAATAATAGTAGGATTTCTCGCTCATTGGGACTTGGAGATTTTGCTCAACATATTTTATGAACACAACATCACTGGATACCAGTGGGTGGGAACTGAAGGTTGGATCTCTGATTCAGGATTAGCCACAATGGATAAGCACAACATACTGCAAGGAGCCATAGGGCTAGCTATCCCCAAAACCACAGTGACAGGTCTGAAGGACTTCATTCTGGATATATATCCACTGAAATCTGTTGGCAGTGCCATTTTTACTAAATTCTGGGAGGCTCTGTTTCAGTGTAAATACACAACGCAGAATAATTCTGAGGATACATCAGTGTGCACAGGAAATGAGAAACTGTCTGACATTGAAAATGCCTTTACAGACATGTCCCTGATGCCTATTTTCAGTAATGTGTATAAAGCAGTATATGCTATTGCTCATACTTTACATGACCTTCTTGGATGCTCACAGACATGCCCTACAAAGAAACAGCCTGATCCTCTAACTGTGAGTTAAACTTGTGATTAAGAACAGCATTACACTTAAGCCATAAAAGATTGTATTTAGATATATTTAGAGCATATATCTTGAACAAGTAGCAAAAATGTTACACTGTGGGTTAAAAAGGTCTTAAACTCTGGCACATATAGCATTTAAGCTTTGGCACATGTAGCACTAATTTAGCAAAAAAAAAGGAAAATTGTGTGTTTAACTCTTTTTAAATGTTGTAACTTAACCTTTGCTCTATTTTATCAGTTTCTAGAACACCTCAAAAAAGTACACTTCAAAACTAAAGATGGTGAAGAAGTCTTTTTTGATAAAAATGGAGATCCTCCAGCTAAATATGAAATAATAAATTGGCAAAATATTAAAGAACACCATCAGTTTGTCACTGTTGGACTCTATGACTCCTCTTTCTCTGTCCATGATCGATTAGCAGTAAAAAAGTCCTCTATTGTGTGGGCAAAAAATAGCAATCAGGTAAGTCTAAGGGTTAAAGTTGCACTTCTACAAAAACATACATAACAGTCAGTTTATATATGACAGTTATACCACACGCTAAGTAGTTTTAAGCAATTAAACATTTATTTTGATCACAGGTGCCAATATCTGTGTGCAGTGAGAGCTGCCCTCCAGGTACCAGGAAGGCTGTGCAGAAAGGAAAGCCTATATGCTGCTTTGACTGTATACCATGTGCAGAAGGAGA